>CAJVRM010000152.1:25957-54610 GCA_911693285.1 Hymenoscyphus albidus | reverse complement strand
TGTGACGGTTATGGTCACGAGGGCTGGATGTCACATGCTCGCTTAGCGAGGCGCTAGCGCGCACGACCTGTATTTAGTTCCCAGCTCTCTCGAGCTCTCCTTCTTTCCTCGTCTTTTGTCCTAAGAATAGAGTGTTAATTGTTCTGAGTTCTACCTGAAGCACGTCTGTCACATCTTCTAGCTGAAACGAAACTACCAATTAATTAAAATTTATCTGCCTGGCGCAATTAGCCTGTTCAATTTTGTTAAAAGAGATTAACTATTTCCATCTTTCGCAAGATGGTTCAGACTAATTCTCTATTTCCATCTTTCGCAAGATGGATCAGACTATTTCTTCATGACTTTCTTTTCTTTTATATAATTAAATCCACGCGAGATTAGAGCAAACTTTCTAGGGAATATATCTCTTACTATTACCCTTACCCTTACTTGTTCTGGAAGTGTCATGCCTACTTCTTGGGAGGCTAACCATTTCTTAGAAGTAGAGAGGGCTCACAATTTCTTAGAAGGAAGCCGCGGACTGGGCTGGGTACCCTCCTCCTTTTGCCTTGCACAGAAGCAATGGTCGCATGCAAAGAAGTAGCGGACGAAGTAGCCCCTACTTCTAAGAAATTGTGAGCCAGTACGCATAAGAAATACTCTTATTATTTATTACTTACTCAACCCTTAACACCATAAGCTCCAACTCTTCCTGGCGCAATTAGCCTGTTCAATTTTGTTAAAAGAGATTAACTATTTCCATCTTTCGCAAGATGGTTCAGACTAATTCTCTATTTCCATCTTTCGCAAGATGGATCAGACTATTTCTTCATGACTTTCTTTTCTTTTATATAATTAAATCCACGCGAGATTAGAGCAAACTTTCTAGGGAATATATCTCTTACTATTACCCTTACCCTTACTTGTTCTGGAAGTGTCATGCCTACTTCTTGGGAGGCTAACCATTTCTTAGAAGTAGAGAGGGCTCACAATTTCTTAGAAGGAAGCCGCGGACTGGGCTGGGTACCCTCCTCCTTTTGCCTTGCACAGAAGCAATGGTCGCATGCAAAGAAGTAGCGGACGAAGTAGCCCCTACTTCTAAGAAATTGTGAGCCAGTACGCATAAGAAATACTCTTATTATTTATTACTTACTCAACCCTTAACACCATAAGCTCCAACTCTTCTATTAGCAATTTAAATGCGTTTATTATACTAATTAGTATCGGATTTAGCCTGTTTTATTACGAAAATAAAACGGAAGAATATAAAGAATTATCTCATGCATACTTCGTAAAGGCAGAAAAAGAATATTCACACGTAGATGATTAAAAAGGACGAATTACACTATATTCACAGCAATAAATACTACTGTGGTGTAAGAACTATTACATATTTCGGTAAGATTCACATGATGACTACATGATGTACACAGTAATAGGCTCTGACGCCTTTCTGACGCATATTGTGACTCCTTCTCCCTCCTTATTAGCTGAACCTTCTTCTTACTCTTCTCGTTCTTTCTACTGTTTTGTTTTTTTCTCTTAGATAATCTTCCAACTTGTGCCACAGGTTTGGCATAACACTTTTTAGTATGAATTCTGAAATTCTCCTTCCCCCCGAGTTTCCGACGCCGGGCTACCCCTTGATTGATATTCTTTGCTGTCATATCCCGGTTATGATCTGTGTCAAATTTTGTTTTCTCTATTCAGTTCTGTGGAGCGTGTCTTTCTCTTCTATTCATGAGGACCTGATGATATTGCTGATAAATAGAGCTAGCAACTTGCCTCTTCATTTCCGAGACGCTGATATCTTTATAAAATAGCGAAGAGGAGAAGTTGCTGGGATAATATGCTTGTTCTTAGGTTAAATATGGAAAAGAATTGGATCAATAGGGAGATATATGGCTCCTTGTAGCACTCATTTAACCCCTGACTGAAATTAAAAATATAAGAAACTCGAAAAGAGTTTCAGTCTAGATTCAAAACCTCAATCAATGGCACATGGCACATGACCTACCTCGTCGCGTTATATGTACATTTGGATTTTTAGGTTTGAGCCATCCACTTTTAGTCTTGGTACTAAACAACACTACAACTTAAGTGGTGCGGAGCAAGTCGGACCAAGCCTCGTAGCGTACCTAGGCGCTATTCCGACCGGTCCGACAGCTCAACTAGGAAATCGTAAACCTTAAAATCCAAATGTACATATAACGCGACGAGGAGATACAGCAAACGAGCTATGAAGACTTGCTCTATTGATTCAGAGTCTTACGATACATTGAAAGGTGTAAAGTAGTTTTCATTGTTTTCCTATTTCTAATACATCTATGCGGAGTTTATTGCGTGGCATTGCCTCAAACAATCCAGTTTGGGCATGTGTACTTTATTTTTAGGAAACAAAAATAACACTTGATCTGAAAATCAGCTCGCTCTGACCCAGAAATTCAAGAAAATGACAGATCAGAGAATCCCCTAGAGCGTCCTGTATGTACAACAAAGAAGGTCTAGTATAGTCTTACTCATATAGAGCGTGCCATAACCCTTGACAATTGATCAAACGCGTCAAAGTCTGGTTCGAAGTCGGGCTCAAAGTCGTAGACCTGAAAACTGTCCGGATCTTCAAGATACTCCGCCTCGTCTCTCTCTGCCTCAGCCTTCCGTTCGAATGCCAAAGCGACGCCCTCTCTTAACTCCTCCATGCGCTCTTTTTCCCATCCTGATTGACCTTCTGTACTTGCATAGGCATCGCGATCTTGAACAGCTTGTGCGTATGCGAAGCGAGCGAAATCGGCGTTGGTGACCATAGCGGGAGGAAGTGGTTCGTTGGTAATGTTTTGAGGGGCGGCTAGGAAGCTGAGATTGTATTGTAGAGACTTTTCGTTGGTAGAGGCGAGAACAGGTTGGCTTGGTGGTGCTTCTTTTTGCGAAAACTCATTTTGTAGATTCTCTGAGAGATCGTGGGATAGCTCAGAAGATGCAATTACAGTCTCTTGAGTCCCTGAGACATCAACATCAGTATCAATATCCATAGCCTCTTGTTCAATATCCAATGATTCTTGATCAACATCCATTGAGTCTTGGTCCGCATCCATCGATTCGTCTTCATCATGCTCGACATCCGAATCCGTACCCTCATCCGCGTGGTCAGGTTCTCCGGAATCCACTACGATGGCCATGTCCTCTCCGCCCTCAACGCGTGAAGACGGTCCCTCGCCAGCATCAGCAGATTCCCCCAGGCTTCCTTTGATCGTATCGTCCTCCTTCTCTTGATCATTTTTGAAAAGCTCAGGTTGCTCAATCTTCAATCGCCTAAGACGGCTTTGGATTGCGATTGAGCTGAAGATTCTGGTTGGTTCGGTGCCAGTCTTTTTCTTGCGTTTCTTCATCTCCAAGTTCATCGTATCGGCGCATTTCTGCCAGGTACATCCTCGCTGAACCTTTTGGGATTGTCTTGCGAGAAGCTCTAGCTCTTCTTGACTCCACGGTGTAGAGATCTTTGGGGGCTTTGCGGCTTTTGTGGCTTTTGTGTCCTTCTTGACGGCGTCCTTCGTGACCTTGCCTGCGGTTTCCTTTTTTGTGGCGCTTCCAGCCTTCCTCACAACTTTCGTAGCTTTCGGCATGTCGGATGGGTGGATGAATCGTTATGGGTCAGATCGATTCCGATTGTTGTGTTGTTGTGGGAGTGTTGTTGTGGGATTATCGGAAGCGAGGGCTCTACTGGAACGCGACATAGAAGTTCAGCGTACCGAGAAAGGTATTGTGCGTTGTGGTTTCTGGTCGGAATCGGAAATTAAAAGTGGATCCACTGTTAGCTAGGGTAAGATAGAGTCATTGCAATTTCCCGTTAATTCCACCATTCACTCAGACACGTTTTTGCTATTATGACAGCATCCTCTTTCGTGATTTCGCACGTGTAAGTCCTAGTTATTATACCACGTAGATCACAAAGAGTCATTCTAAGAAAGATAAGGTTTATATACTTTGCTATTCTTTGGCTATTCACAATATTGAAGCGTTGATTGCTTCAATGAGTTCTAATGTCAGTTACATTTGCGCAAACCTTTTAGGATACTAGTTTCTTGACTTGTAAATGTCTAGAATAATGGCAACGTCTTATAACAAATCATATCTATCTAGAAGATAGTTTCTAGAACTTTTCATGATCTTTCAATCCTTGCATATTTTGTGTGGCTAAATATTGTTCAAACCCTTGTGTCTATGAAGCTAACATAGAGTGAATAGGACAGATACACATGACTTGAATATGAGTCCCAATATATTAGCCCCTGAGCTCTACAAATTACACACATGTCATTGTCTATATTGGCCTCAGTCAGGGAAGAGTCTGAATTTATCACACAATCATCCTCCTAAGATGTAACAATGTAGTTGGGTGGTGTCGGTGCGACACATCTGCAGTAAGGGCGACTTACGTCCAAAGGTTTTATCAGGCATAGATTGTCCGTTGCCTGTGAAAGTTAAATTATAACTAACGAAGAATTGAAGGACAACCCCTTTAACTTTTGCTGTTTCTTTGGTTGATTTTCAAAGCTTTTGGAGATGGAGTTTGCTTTGGTGTTGATATTTGCTTGACACTCTACCCAAGCCTTGTGGATGTGTTATCACCTCTGTGCAAGGCAAAAAAGTATTCACTAGACAACTTTTAGCTGAGGACACGTGGAACTTTCCAGTAAAGACACAAATCTTCTGAGTAGGCTTCTATCACAATATAGTAGGAAATTGAATATGACCTCTATACAACTTCATGTTTTGTTTGGTGTGTTTTGCATAGTCTTCTTTGCAACTTGTATTCCTTTGAGTACTTTGATAACAATTTCTAAAATTTCCCAAACCAACTTTCTTTATGTGGGTAGAATTGTCGCAATGGTTCCTTTCATAGCCCCAGCCTTTCTGATTCATTGACCACTGTCATATATTCAAAGAGGGGCCGTCAACCCAAAGTTACTCTAGCACTGAGGAGCCTGCAAATCAGTAATACATAATTCAACAACCAATCTTCAACAATTTACATATGCCATATTTACAATACCGCCTCAAGACATCTTTGATCTTATGTCTTGGCAGTGGAAATTTATTCAAGTACTGTTTGGCACTCAACGTAACCTTGAATTCTCTGACGAGCGTTCCATGTATCAACACAGAAATGTAGCCGCGTGATTCTGGATTTAGAATCTGCTTTTCTCACACCCAGGAAATTTCTGACTATCATGGTACAGTAAGTAATGTCTGGACAACCAAGGCACTCATCGCTTCTCACCGTACCTACTGTTCTTTCAAATTCCTTTGTAAAACTAAGGTGCCCCCCCAAAATTTCACAATATATCATCTCAGCGATTTATTGATTTTCCTCCACGAAAGATCAGACCCTAGTTTTGGCAGGTCTCTGTACATATCTGTTGAAGCAGAATTCTGTGGTTACATCATGAACCCAAATCTTCAAAAGGGTAGGTCTCCTTTTACAAAAGAGCCAATATATACCTCTACCCTTTCCCTATCAGTCTATTCAACGGGCTAACTCAGAATCTGAGACGCAAGTCTTGTTTCTTGTAGGCCGCTTATGTAGCCATGATTCAAGATCTACGATATCAATTAGCTATTTGCTCCCGCAGATTGTAGTGTTTGATGATGAAGGTAGTTGTTGCTCCCAGCAATGGCTCCGTTTCTACATATCAGTAATTTGCTGCTTTCACAAAGCCTTGTCGTAGTCATTCCACAGCTCTTTATATCTGTAGAGCTGATCTATATGTCCTTTTTGACTCAACTACGTTAGTTGCCATCCCCGCTGACCCACGGACCATTTGGTGGATGCATCAAAGTCCTCATCGTGCTCTAATGTCTGCTCAATAATTCCGATTCTTTTTCACAAGCTACGTTCATTAATACAGATTGGGGTAGGCCAGTCGGCCCATTGTATTAGTACTGTACATTAGGAAAAAGTATGAAGGCGTCTTAATGAATGGTAGCCGCTATGTTAAAGATGACTATTGGCGCAAAAAGAGGAATTCAGCGTTGTAAAAACCACTCAACAACTCGAGTACTACTCCGAGTTACTCCGAGTTGAGTTGAGTTAAGTATGAGTAGTAGATTTGGTTGAGTTGAGTTGAGTAGTGGATTTGCCTACCTTGTACTCAAGTACTGATCGAGTATACGGAGTAAGTTGGGCCGCGGGTCGGGTGGACGGTCCGACCACTCCGCGATTCATTGCTTGCGCTGCCTGTAGGTTGACCAGGCGTCCGAATCTCTCAACCCATCTCTATCGCTGGAGGACTTTGGACATTTGAACTTTCATCTGCTATGGTCTGACACTAACACCCTGTTGGGTCATATTCTGTGGTCTAAAGTAGAAATAACATCCAAGTATATCGCTAAGTTGTGACAGTTGATTATAGAGAGATCATTCAAGCACACATAGAACATGGGATTGTTGTGTACGTCATACTTTGGATTGCAACGGAAAGGTTGTTCAATTCTGCTTCCAATTCTGGCATACTTTTCAGTAATATAAAGCATTCCATCAGAGCCCTCCAACGAAGAAACCCAACGAGCCCCTAGCCAGGGTCAATTCGGAGATGTTTCCTGTTCTACACTCTGGTCTGAATTCCTTCCAAATATAAACTAACACCCCTCGCAATATACTACCAATCCAGTTCCATATATATTTTCTTGACAACTGATAGAAGTAACAACTGACTAGTTCGCTCGCCATCAGTATATAGTCTTGGGCCCTTTTATGGCACTTGCGGCATAATTTCCCGGTGATTAACAACCCCCCGGCTACAATTTGGACCTTACTATTGAGTTCTTACGGTATAAATACACGTTTCCCAGAGCAGGGGGGACTGTCCCTTGACCCAATCAAGTAGCTACTATAGTCGGCCGAGGAAAAGCCGTCTAGAATCTAAATCTGGAATCCAGCAAGCATTTTCGATTTAATTGCTCCGTACTTGTACAGTAGTTACCTACTTAGGTACAGTACAGTACTTCGTATATACCGAAGTAAATTTACCAAGTAAGCCCCAGGTTCACTACTATAATGCCGTTGTCCAACTGGGGTTCACGCCAAGCAATCCCACCACCCCGAAAACTCAGAATCTACGTCAACTTTCGAAATTAGATGGCTTAGCATGGACAGCCCGTCCAACGACGAGATGGCATTGTATACTCCTGACATAATCGTCTCTCTTTCACTTTATCCCTTACAGGAAGTTCCTCATCGCTCAACGTCATAAGGAGACATTTTCCGAGTATTGAATTCTCGATAGTATTGTAAGAATGACGTCTATACCGGTAGTCTAAATGTAACGTCTTCCTGTCATCGAAGGAGTAACTACCTACCTCTGTCAGTTGAGCTTTGCCCACAGACTTTGCTACTGGTTGTGATTACTCAAGACAACAATCCAATAACCTCTACTACAATAACCAATTACACACAGATCACTAGCCAAATTCTCCACGTACAGCTTCCATACCTGATTTTCTAATTATAAGTACCTGGCCTCATTCTAAAACTTGTTTCAAATACTAAGGCGAAAGTCAGTAAGTAATTCCTTTATATTTAGCGTTGAAAGGTAGCGTACTTGCAGAGTTCCAATCCCTATACCCCCTTCCTCCGATAGAGGACCTTGAGAAAATGTCACTTGAGCGAGCATTCTCTTTCGTTTTTGTAATTCGACGATTTGCTGTTTATTAGTCAGTGGGATTTAGATATTAGAATTTATAGACAGAAAGAGAGGGGGGGACAAGGAGGTTAGTTGGTCTATGGCCAAATCTTTAGTGAGATTATCAAGGGGGGCGGGAATTTGAATGGAGCCGAGATAAAATTCTTCATCTCTCCGTCTAATTCGTGAGATAGACTCAGAGAATAAATTCAGTCATCTCAACGGGCTCGAATAATCACAACCCAGTGAACTTTATTCCCTCAAAAGGGTGAGGGAATCTTTCCGGAAGGAAGTTCATTATCCTAATGTATCCCGGTCGCGAATCCCTACGCCACTAGTGGGACAACATGAAAGAGCGGCGCTCACCTCTTCAAAGGAATCGCGTATCAAAAATCGGACGGTTGTAACATTTCGCTTCTGACCAACTCGGTGAACACGACAAAGGGCTTGTTCCTCAATCATGGGATTCCAATGAGGCTCGAGAAGGTATGCTCTAGAGCCAGCTGTGAGGTCCAATCTATCACGTAATCAGTAGATTATTCCTTTGTTGGTGCTCTACATTGAAATTTACCCAGCACCACCGCACGTGATGGAGACGAGAATCACCCGAGTAGTGTTTTCACGCTGAAATTCCCGCATAGCGGCCTTTCTTCTCAGGAGGGACGTGTTTCCATCTATTCTTATATATGGAATCCCAAGATCTTTCAACATCAACTGAACTAAATCGAGTGTGCTGGTCCAGTAGGAGAATACAACTCTGTATCATACGTAAGTTTTGGGCTTTGTTACAATACAGGGAAGGAACGAACCACTTCTCATTTTCGGTATGTGTAGCCAACTCTGTTGCGAGAGCCTTGATCTTCGTGGGGTATACTCCGTAGAAACTGTGGGATCTTCTCCTGTGGGTGTAGCGGGACTTGAACAGCTGCCGCTTCCCAGTGACTCGCTGCCATCTCGTAACATTTGCGGCATTCCACTGAAGATCTTTTGTGATTTACATTTTTCGCATATCACGGGCTCCCAACAGTCACCTTGATGTTTTCCATCAATTGTCGTGATTGAAGACTCCTCCAGAAAGTCCTCGAATAGGTCCGCTTCGCATATTGAACATGTCTTTCCGCCGCCGAATAGATTTTCCAAATTGGCATTGGGATTTTGAGATGTACGACCCGTTGTCTTTTTTGCGGTACACTTTGCAAGTAAGCCATGGTTGCAAATTAGCCGCAAATTGTTCAAAAGCGATAAGGCATTAAAAGTTTTGGTGCCTTCCTTTTTTGAAGAGATGGCTTCATCAAGTAGCTTTCGTGATTGTGCCTTGGCTGCATCGTAATTCTCCCGTTCAGCTGCGGTAAAATCCAGATGATGAACCTCATCAACCCGGTTTGGGAGACTAACGACAGCTTTGGTACGACTAATGGTGATGGCGCGTACTAAAGTCTTCAATCTTAGAAAACCTTCTGCGCTTGTCCCTTGATCATTCTGCCAAGGCCGGAATATTTCTTCTTCGAATGTGCTTGAATTAGAGTAAGGATGTACTTGTAGAAATTTGACAATGCTCGCAAAGTCTGCAAGCTTGTTTTGAATTGGCGTTCCAGTAATAGCCCATCGCCGTTTCGAGTGGAGAGCAAAGCATACTTGACTCAACTGGCTTCGAGGATTTTGGATTGTATGGGCTACCCAAATCAGTGGTCCGTTAAAGAGAGCAGGAGGGCCTTCTTTACCTTCGTCCAAAACAACTCGGTACCATCTCGATGCGAATATTGGGTTATCATGTCCATCATCACGTGTACGCTTTCTCGAAATCGCAGAAAGTGTATGGTACGTGGTAATGACAACATCGTATCCGGCAAAGTGATCAGCTTCCTTTTTGTTTTGGCCATGATAGATATGGCAGTTGAGCTTATTGGGGAACACATGCCTGATAAATGTTAGTTTCAAGACCATTGAAAATATTAATTACAACTTGTCTGGCCTTGAACATACAAACCAAATTGCTTCTCCCAAACCTGGAGTACTATCATGATGTTAGATAACTGTCATTGGGGTGCACAAGATACTAACGTGCTGGAGGAACGACGAGTAGGGTCGCAGTCGTGGGCCCAGGTATTTGATGCGACGGTTCTGTATTGGAAGATAGTGTCGAGGACTTCTTGGTGGATGCGATTAAAGCAATCATCGACAAAGTCTTTCCCAGTCCCATGTCATCTGCCAGTAAACCGCCCCGGAAGTCTGGAGGGGCTTTGGCTGAGCAATATCCGTTGACATTCTTGATATAGCTTGCCTGGTCAGCAAAAGAGGGCAAATGGGTTCTGATGAAACTTGCCTTGAGCGTCCTATGTAGTCTGTTTTCCTGGACCATATATCATGAGTGCTATCCAGAGCCCACCCTTCTTCTCGTTGAATCATGAAAGTTAAAGCCTGTGTTTGATGGCTAATTCAGTCATTAGCGAAATATGAAGTGAAGAGTGAAAAGGGAAATTCACGGAAATAATGGTGTTTTAATAATATCCGATGGCTGTGTTTCATGAAGAGGAGTCCCCTCATCCATCAATTGAGCGAGCAAATCTGGTCCTATGTCCAGTCGTTCTATCTGCGTATCTACTTCTCCACATACTTTATCAAACGAATCCGACATCACAATCTCTCCATGTTCAGGTGGCATAACATGAGGATTCCGGTACGGAACACATTTTTCACAGCCACGTGGATCTTGAAGATATTGCTTATGCTTGGCCAGATAATCCCCCACCTTGTCCTCTAGATCTTCTCTACCAAAAAGAATTGCATTCAAAAACCAAGACCGGATTTGCTTTCCGCGGCTTTTACTCGTATGTGAAGCACCGTTCTGTATGGAGCTTTCAAGTCTCGAATGGCAGTAGAGCTGTAGGTCAAGGTCGGGAACGGCTTTTATATCCCCTAATATATGAGCCGATCGTGAACATTGTATCTCGAAGGATGCGGTCTCAGGCGTTGAAGCATATTCGGATCTCGAATGGAGAGAATTGGGGGAGCGGAAGTCCACCGCTATATTCCTGAAGCTCTGGGGAACATGCGATAGCAATTTCAATGGTATGTCCGACAACTGCGTGGTCTACAATTAGATCCATGTGAAGGTGAGCGTCTAGGGGAGCGAACCATTCCGTAACAGCATTCCGGAAGCTCAAATCCCGGAATCGCCCCGCCGCTATCTGAGTGGCTCCCTCCATCCGCAGTGCTGCCAGACTTGTTCCATAACTGTACGTTACCAGCATCATATGCTGTCGCCGTCGTCGCTCCATTGCGCGGAAGGTCGAATGGATGCTTCGATGCCAGGTGGGTGACGATGTCAAGTCGTCGCCGTTTGGGTGGTGGTGCATGTGCAACGCCGCAGAAATCCATGGCCTGCAGGCGGGGTCAGGACTCAGGGGAAACCTGATTTTGGTGAGTGAGAAATGGAACAAACCGAGCGAAATCGGTTCTAAGCCTGGAATTCTTTGGCAATCATATTTACAGTCGGATTGACGATGTCTTCATCTCCTACCCACCAGCTTGATGTGGGGGCGAAGCAGCCCGCCCGGTCATGGTTCGGCTCGCAGAAAGTCCATCCATCAACGTGATGCACAGCCTTGCTACATGACAGTCGACTGCATCTTGCTTGTCCGGATTCCCTTCTCTCCTCCTCTTAAATCCACCATCACCCTTCATCGTGCCGGCACAGTATGGCAAGTCCCACAGATGTTATTGCAGATGCATTTCAGAAGCTCAAACGGTCTCTTTCAGAGGACGATGCGTATAACTTTGCCTCGACCGAGTTGCAAGATGTGTGGGTCACGGTGCGAGAGATAGATAGTGAGCAACGAAAAAGACAATCTGCCCAGAACTTGCGAAGAGTGGACCCTTTGTTGCGAGGACTCGAAAAGTATCGGAAAGTGATTGAAGTGCTGTGTAATGGCACACCGTATATGCCGTATATTTGGGTATGCATTAACCCCTCCACGAGGACATGTGTAGCTAACTATGGCTAGGCCCCCATCAAGCTGATGCTTGAGGTTTGTGAATAATTCTTAAGCTTGCTCTACAGAAGCTAAATCTTGATCAGATTGCAATTCATCATCGAGATGTCTTTGAGGCTTTGCTATCAGCCTATGCTGATATTGCTGCTGCCCTGCCACGGTTTGACTGCTACAATAAAACCTTTCATGACAATCTAGAGTTTCAACACGCGCTTGCTGCAGTTTATTCAGGAATACTAGAGTTCCATCAACGTGCATACAAATTCTTTCGACGGAGAGGTGAACTAGCCCTTTCTCAATTCGTTCTACGATCGAACGACTAAAGCATCCGAGGGCTGAGACAAGCAAATCAATTGGAGAGTAGATGTGGCTAGCCAGTGTTTGGCTATCTAAAATCTTTCGAAA
Source organism: Hymenoscyphus albidus (assembly GCA_911693285.1). NCBI lineage: Eukaryota > Fungi > Ascomycota > Leotiomycetes > Helotiales > Helotiaceae > Hymenoscyphus > Hymenoscyphus albidus. Next base: position 42,555 of record CAJVRM010000152.1, on the reverse strand, counting down.
AGGGGTTTGTTCTCTCGGGTGCCTTATGATACTTTCATCCAATAGCTACCATTTACATCCACATCCATTTGCAATTTGGCTTCACTGCTAACACCGATGCACAGCTTGGCATGTCATATTTCTCTCCCTTTGAAGGACTTCGGAGCACGCTTCGATTGCATAATCAATTCCTGAAGAAACAACGAGACTTCGTTGATATTGAAGCTGCTTCATTTCATATCGTCCAGCAGAAAGAGTCTCGTAGCAAATTGCACGAAGGCATTCAGCACAACACGAAGCTGGCACTGGCAGCAATTGAACAGAACGAAAAACAAGCCAGAATCTTTCAGCTTCAGCACTCTATCGCCTGGCTCGGTGTTGATGGGAGAGTCCAAGAATCGGAGTACGAAAGATTATCGAAAAGGCGGCAAGACAAAACCTGTGAGTGGATAATGAAGGAAGCCATTTTTGAAAATTGGATCAGAGATGACTTGAAACGATCATGCCTCTGGCTCGACGGGAAGCCAGGTTCTGGTAAGCCGCATGGGGAAATCTGCAGTCACTACTAACATAAAAACAGGCAAGAGTGTTATGTGCTCGTACCTCATCCAAAAACTCACCGCCATTCCCGACTTGACCGTCAGCTAGACTTGACCGTCAGCTATTATTTCTGCAATAGCAACGATACTGGCAAGGTTTGTGGCCAGATCTTGACAACTGTTGTGCTTCATATTCTTCGGCAACATCCCGATACCGCCGCCTTGATCACAAATGACTTTGTCTATCGCAGTTTGGGCTGTGGGATGCCACAGCTCAAAACAGTTATCCCCAAATTGCTTCAGTTAATTGGATACACAAGAATCATCGTAGATGGAATTGACGAATGTTCCAAGGAAAATCAAAAGTTAATAATGAAGGAGTTACAACCTCTCTTTATCTCCACTAATTGCAAAATCCTCTTTTGAAGCCGGAAAGAAGTGCATATACGAGAAAAACTCTCCAAGCAACCCCGAGTGTCGTTGGATGGATGCCAAGAAGTGGATCAAGATATTCGGACGTTCATTAAGCACAAGCTTGCAAAACTTTGTACCTCTGACCAAGATTTGCTTGACCGAATTGAGGCAATCTTAGTGGGAAGAGCAAATGGTAAGATTAATCCTTCCTACGTGAGAAAGTTGATCTTGACTGGATTTCAGGCATGTTCTTGTGGACTCAGTTGGTTATTAACGAGCTCAAATATTGCTACAGTGATGCAGCCATGGAAGAAACAATCCAAAATCTACCAAGGGGGTTGAAAGCAGCGTAAAACAACCCGGCTGATGTCTCTAGAACTAGCTAATTATAACTGGGGCAGATACGGACGCATACTGGATCGAATCATGGATCCTACAAACCCCCCAAATGCAAGAAACATGGCTATTCGCATTCTAGGATGGATGGCTTGTTCGTACAGGGCACTAAAAAGTTACGAGTTGCTGGACGGTATTGCATTTGATGCTACGAATACCATTCTAAACTCTAAGACCAGAATACGAAGAGACATACTAGATCTTTGCCGACCTCTCATCGAAGACAGCCCCACTGGCACCATTGACTTCGTTCACTTTTCAGCCAAGGAGTAAGCGCGCCGCAAATCTTTCGCACCATAGACTGACTCTCGTAGATACATTCTAGAAGAAGCTTACCAAGCCTCGAGACCTTTCATCTGGCGTGAAAACGCTCACTTGGATATCTCATTTTCATGCATCAGTGTTTTAGCCTCTTCTTTGGCATTGCTTCCGACAAACTGCACCGACTCCGAAAGGGCCGGAATCATCGTTCACGGATTTCACGGCCTTCACATATATGCCGATCACTTCTGGTATAAACACCTTCTTGAATATTGCGATTTCCTACACCGTAACAACCGTCAAATCTCGCTGGAACTTCTCGTTCAACTCAACAGACTGCTGAACTACAAGAAAGCCCACCCAGGATGTCTCACTTCAATAGCCGAATCGGGAGAGATGAAGCTTTTCACAAAACCACCATGTTTAGATGTATTAAATCATGCCCCTGAGGTCAAGGACTTGGTGTTGGAAGTGCTGGAGTTCAGGTCGCGACCAGACTTAGCAGCCAATTCTTCTGATAAAAGCCTTGATGGTAGGACTGTTAACTACATATTGCTCCGCGCAAATACTGACGGCAAAGCAGCCATTTCGTTAGCAATGTGCGATACCGATCCAACCCATTTTAGTGCTGCCCGTCAGTCCTACCAACGAACGACTGAATCCTTATTGCGAGACGATGCCTTAGTTCTCTTTCCGACAATTGAATTCAAACACTTGGAGGCTTTTCGAGACACATATGGCTCTACCGCCTTTGTATGCAGGTACCCAGGTTGCAACTCGAATACAGACGGCTTCGAAACTTCGGGTCAAAGAGCCCAACATGAAAGCAAACATCAGAGACGACTCCGCTGCGGTTTTAGAACATGCTTCTCTTTCACCACCGGGTTCGCAACCCGTGGACTTCTCAAGGGTCACAATGACAAGTGGCATTCGGCGGTTGTGGATGGCCTTAGCCTCGCCCAAAGCTTAAAAGCAGCATCTCCCGTCTCAGTACACAGTAACACGGTTTCTCATATTCTCCAGGACAGTAACCTTGATCTATTTGATGGATTCTTCTTTGGTAATGCGGACAATCTTGTTGCCCCCCAACCCCGCCCAAACGGTCAGCTATCTCTCCCTCTTGCAAATACGAATGTCGCCGCTTCTCAACAGCTGGACAAGCCTGCGTATGAGAATGTGCTTCAGGGTTTCGATTTTGATGCATTCCTTCGTGAAGGCGACGATGTGGAAAATTTCAATTTCGACACAGATCCCCTTATAAAAGATGTCCCCGCTGATCACGAATCCCCTCCGCCTGACTACCAAGAGCAGCCCCTACAACTCGAGCGACAAAACAAGAGATGGCTTATGATGGCTCGTGAGGAGCAAGACAAAATATGCCCATGCAGCAGCTTCAACCGCAAACAACTCCATCCCAATCCCCTTCCTATAACGAAAATATCTTAACCGATTTGCATAGGCAGCAGGAGGCACGATTAAACGGTTCTTTAAGTTGGCAGACTAGTTTCAACCCTAGGCACGCTAGAAACGTTTAGATATCTCGGGGAGGGTTAGTAGGGTTCACTATAATTATCGTATTATGAATATATTAATGATATAATATTAGCTTTTAACGATATTCGATATAATATCGATGTTTATTATATATAAGTTAACCTAGAACAATTAACTTGTACTTTAAACTAATTAGTACGCTTTACTTTTAGAAGCTGTGACCGTGTGGAGTGAACCACTGCTTGCTGTGATGAATACTGAGTCAAACCGGAAACTGCTATATTGAACGAACAACTAAGTGAGAGAAGAAGAGAGTTCCAGAGGAACGAGAGCCTAAATACAGGAGTCCAGTAGCACGCACGGGCCATACTACACGTGATCCGCCCCCAGTTCCTCCAACTCCGTAACAGAAGCTACTTAGGCGTTTATAAATAATACTACTATTAGTGTTATTACTAGTGTTACTCTTACGATTATATAAAATTTAATGAAAAATACTACTACTTAATTCTATACCTACTATTTATATTAAAACTCTCTTAGAGGTCGCGATTCGTTCCTACTTCTTTCTCCTTTTAACTTAGCCGAGATTAGGTAAAGTGATTATTATATATTGAGAGGTAGTATTCTAAAGCTCTAAAGTATTAGTTATATTTTAGAATATTTTAACTAGTAAATATCTAAGAGAGTTTATAGTGTAAAATAACGAGTTTACGTAATAATAAGTAAATCTATAGTAATAGGTATTATTATTAAGCTATATAGTTTAAAATACGCCGTTAATAATTCCTTTTTAGCTCGATAGATTCTAAATCGTACCTCTTAGAAACAGGGGTGGTTTAAGTAGAAATTTAGGGGGGAAGGGGGGAGTAAATTTCTATAGTGAAGATAAACATTAACTTAGCTAATATTTTTTCCATAAGTTATATATAAAGTTTTGCTCAAATAAATTAAAGCTATAGCGTGATACTAGACACTAGTAAGTGCTGCCTCGAGGTTTCTAGTTACCTACAGGTTTTACCTCGTACTACTTGCACGGGTACAGATATATATGGTCATTGGTCTTTCAATGAGAACCATCTGCGTTTATAAAACGTCGTCCAACGAATCTTTCCTAATTGGAAGAACTGGGTTAACCCTCTTTGTAATTTTAAAACGCGATATGTTCGTCTCAAACTTTCCACTTGGACTTAGTGGGCCGAAGAAAACCGTAATCTACTTCTGCGCATGCTGGTTTTACGTTGCTGAACCCCTGGGCTGCAAAGGCTGCTCCATCTTTCATCACTCCGACGATTGAAATACAGGAGCTGAAGGAAATAAAAGTGGAAGACGAGAGTGTTATGTCTGGTCCATAAAATTGAAGGCTTGGGCAAGGTTGTTATACGTCTTAGAAAAAATCTATCGCTACATCTAATCTCGAGCCATGTTTTGTTTGCCAACCATTTTTACATTTACATATGATTATTATCATGAACTGCTTAACCTTGGCATACTTCAAGGCTTCTGAAATGCCATGACAGCATATCTGAATGTGCCATTTGCAAATCCTCGTCGCATTGCTCTGAAAGCTTGCATGAACGCAAGTCCATCTCTGCCTTGAGCCATGGCGAACGCCCAAAGTGCTGGGTTTTGTATCAGAGTCCATGAGATATCCCTAGACTGAATCAGCATATAATCACAGTATTAAAAACTGAAGAGTTGACTTACCAAGTCTTCGAAACTTGCCTGCTGATATCGAATGGCTCAGCGAACACCTTCAACCCGGCGCTTTCAGCGTGACGGACGTAATCGGCCTGTGTACACAATGGAGGGAGTAACATTCCATCTGATTTCTGTCAGCTCATATGTTGATATATCCCCATGGGATATAGGAGTCAATTTGACTGACCTTCAATGGGCCAAATATCATCCTTAAACTGCTTCTCGCTCAATCCCTCGTCCTTAAACCAATCCGCAACCACCAACTTTCCCCCAGAATTAAGAAGCTTCTCCGAGTTCCGAAAAAACAACTCCTTATTCGGCAAATGGCTCATCGCCTCCGAAATCCAAACCCCATCAAACACCTCCACATTCGGCTCCGTAACAAAATACTCCCCCATCTTCTCCGCATCCAGCTCAATGAACCTCACCGAACCATCCCCCAACTTCCACACATCACCCCCCTTCTCCGACTCCACACCCCCCGCTTCCAATGTCAGTTTCTTGGCGAGCTCAACTTGTCGTCCACTGATCGTTACACCCGTGGCATGACATCCCCACTCTTTCGCCAGATACCGAGAGGTTCCGCCGATTCCACAGCCGACGTCGAGGATCTTGGTTCCTTTTGGGAGGGCGGAACGCTCGAGGAGGAGGGAGATGAGTTGCAGTTGCGCTTTTTCTTTGGTGTCTTGTGGGGTGAGGAAGTAGCCGTGGTGGATGTGTTCTCCCCTTTTTGGCACGTGATTAGTTTGGGTTTTTGAGAGCGGGGTATTGGGGTTGCGGGGATGCAATGGGGTTGGGAATGGGGATGTACCACAAGGAGTAATAGTAATCGGATGCTAGTTCGTAATGGTGTCTTATTCGATCTTTGAGTGCGGCAAAGGAGATGAAGGGTTCGGGTTCTGGGATGGTATATTTCTCGATTACCTCATTGGGTTTTGGATCTGTGGCTGGGGGTGCGCTAGCCATTGTGAAGTTCGAAATGAATGAAGAACTTTCTCAATGGTTGAATCACTCGCTTGAGGTTTCTATAAGTTTCTGTGCGTTGAGATGAGTGATGGTTTTGACAATAGAGGGGTTCAAAGTTCCCAAGTACTGGTACCTGATTGAGGAAAGTGGGGTCCATGCCAAGCCTTAATAAGTCCGATAAACACAACCGAAAATGGAAATACATCAACAACTCCATGTCAGGATAGCATTTTCAAAAGCTGCTCTTTTTCTTTGGATTCGCATATCAATTTAACACTGAAGAGTATTTCTGTTGCCCAAGCATCACAAAATTCCATGCATTACGAACGCAATAATGAAAGGGAACAAATTCAAGAATGATGAAAGTTTATTCGCTGTTGTGAATGATCATCCTCAGACAGTTCGATACGTCGACTCCATCTGTTGCAATCCATCGCTTGTTCTATCGCAGCTCACTTAACGCCGAAAATCTTCCATGTTTTGCCTTCCCAAGAAGCTCATTGTCTCCCATGATCCTGCAATTCGTTTCGTCGACGAACTTCGTCAAGAGCCGCAAGTTGGTAATCGAGCATACCAAACACTAGTAATTTCATCAGTAATGTGAAAAGCTTTCCAAGGGTTTCTAGTTACAGTACCTGTACTTCGCCGTATATACCAATCCTTGAACATCAGCAGGGAGGAGAAGCCCACAATCTCCAGAAGATGATCTTTATACATCTCCCCATAAAACCAATGCATTACCAAAAAGAAAAGGGCCATTTCTCGGAAGAAAGCTGTGGCTTGAAGTGTACGACATCCCTCTCCAAGAAGCCAACGCATCCTACCATAATGTTGCCTGTTCCATGATTCCAAAGACACGCCGAAGAAAGCCGCTGCGGAGAGTATACTGGCTGCAGCCGATGTTGCAAATAGTCGCACTCCAATTTCTAGCATCGCGTTTATCTCGGTGGTTTCGTCTGATAATCTGCTTTTGAAAACCCAGGTAGATAGCATTGACCAAAGAAGAGCAATGAGTCCGTGTGCAAGGCTGAACTCGCGCATGTGCTCGGGTGAGTTGATGTAGTATGTGCCAGGCTGTGCTCGATTTTGTTGCACATACTCTCTTTGTGCTTGTGCTGGTTCCATATCGAAAATGTGGGGTCTTGGTGTATGGATTGTAAGAATGGGAGAGAAGTGTTTCAAGCGATGAATATTTTGAGAGCAGAGTAAAGTGTATTTGAGTATAGTGCAAGTAAAAATAGCTGAATGATGTGCAAAGAGAAGAGGACAGAGACCTGGGGAAACTGGTGGTTTTGAAGAGTTATCAAGGAACACTCGTACCTTCCCCCTTCGTGTAATTACTAGAATCGCCTTCATGTCTCCTTTTACTTGACTATCAAGCACCGTTCTTCGGAGCCGTCTGCTTTTATTTTGGCCATATACTGCACCACGTGTTCTCACTAGAATGCAGAGTGGTACGATCAGTTCCGAACAGCATCAAAGCCTTCAAAGAGCCCCTGCCCTTCAAGTCCCAGCGCTGATCATGGCGGCGTACAAATATGAAGAAATTTTATTGCGTCAAGATATGATGTAAATCGAACGGCATATTTCAAAGTACAAACAGCTAGAAAAAAACACACGAAGAGAAGATGCAGATCACGTGAGATAGAGGCAACGTCCACCTGTGATGAGATCATTAAAATGAAGACACGAAGTGGACAAGGGGCGCTACTCCAGTATATTTCAGATAATTTCTGGATTCAATATCTCTTCCGTTCTCTCTTAGTGCTTTCAAGGTCACAAACATTCCACAATTTACACAAATCAGGGGAAGAGGCGAGAAATCGACTAGTGTAGAAAATATAACGAAAGAAAACTTGATGAAGCTAAGGGCTGAATACAGTATATGGTATGCCTTGCCCATTTTCAGTTTTTTAAATGAGTCATGTAAATGGAAACGATCACCGAGTTAAGGGGTGAACAATCACGATATAATTGGCTGCATTTGTAATTTTGAGATAAAGAATATTGAATAGACTGTTCTAGGCATCTCCCTGGTATTCCTCTGGTCGCAAATGACTCACAGAACGTTCAATATCTTAGTCATTCTACAAGGGTCCATATAACTCAGTCCCTATCTACATACCTAGTGAACACATATCAAGTCATATGATCTGAGGTGAGTACTGTCACTCACTACTGCGCTCAATTCTGAATCGAATAACCACAAATAGCCAACATCCCATTTCCTCCTCCTCACAAATCTGGGTACTCCTTCCAAGGACTCCGTTCAGGAGGATCATCAGGCCAACGAATCTCTTTCTCAAGTCTCAGCGTTTCGCTAACAGCTCTCACTCTACCTAAGGCCTCTTTCAAAGACAGTGCTCTGGGTGCATCATTTCCGTCTTTAGCTACCCCTTCATTCCCATTCTCCGAGGACGGCTCAGGATTGCCCTTGAGATCATTCATGTATACGTCTTCGGGAATTCCTAAGAATTCGCGAATCGGACGTAATGAAGCATTAGCATCGTACCCATCCTCGACGCCCTTTGGGGCTGAAGTCGCAGCGGTCTCAAAGGCTGAGGTTTCGTCTTCGAGAAGGAGAGGTTCCTCGCTGTTTTGGATGAATTGGAACTCGTTGAGTGTCTGCCTAACAGCATCCTCATATGGATTTACACCTCGATATTGTGGAGCTTCTTCGTATTGATGTGCTCCTTGGTATTGCGTTGGCTGATCACATTGAGAAGCTTCTCCATACCGGGATCCTTCATATTGGGGTACCACGTATTTTGACGCTTCTTCATATGCAGTCCCTTGTTCGTACTGAGCTACTCCTCCATATTGAAATGAGTCTCCATGTTGCCCTTCGTCATATTGACGCTCCCCTTGAACTTGATTTACTTGTAAATCTGTCGGTACAAGCACTCCAAACTGCGCATCCAGAAAAGCACTTTGATGCACTCTCGGCCCCGGCGCATCAACCTTGAACGAGGCACCAAAGCCATCCGCCTCGCTTACCATCGCTTGGTGCTCGGGATTCCACGGCGCATCAGGACCAAACATACCACCAAGACGATTCGACTCATTAATCACGACATAATGGTCTGGATTCTGAGGACGTAGTGGATGGAAGATTAGCTTTTGGTCTTCGATCTTCTTGATTCGGTTCTTAACCGAGTTTGCGGTGTAGTCTCTTGGTGGATTCGGTAGGTTGAGGTCTTGGTCGAAAAATTTGCGATAGTCGACTTCTTTTTGTAGTTCTAAGCCGATGGCTCTACTTGAGAGGTTGTTGGACTTGGAGTGCTGCATCCAGTAGTAGAGAAGTCTGTCTTCAATTTCTGTCCAGCCTGGGCGGCTTTGTCTGGGTTGTCTTTCAAATTTCATATTGGATGCTGCTTGGTGATTCATGACGTTGAGTTTTGTGATATTAGTTGAGCTGTGGAAAGTTATGTTGTGTTGTAAAGTTGTTGTTGTCTGAAGAATTATGTGCAAGGAAAGTTGATGAGCTCAAGGTCTGGCACCACAACTACTTGCTTATGTACTTGTAAATAATCATTTGTTTATGAAAAAACAATAACTCTATCGCAGTGAATGTTCTTTTCATGAATGTGCAGGCTGTTCGGGTCTGAAACCAATCACGTACCATTATACAAGAACAAGGGAATTGTTCAGACGACCTTCCGCCATTCACAAATGGGAAGAGCGACCTATTGTTTATGATCATGTTTCACTGGTCGCTTGTTACCAGCGCAACGATAGTATCTAACAAGCGAGTGGTGATGCCTTTTTCTTACGGACAATAGTTGCTTCTTCTGGCTTTAGTCAGGATTTTCCAGCTTTATGGAAGCATAACTTTGTTACCTATGACAAAACGCAATAAACACATCTAGCTACAGCGTGTACTGCAGTACTTTTGTATGCGAATATCCGAGTAACCAAGATTAAACAGAAAGATCACTGCGTGAAAAGCCCGTAGTGAATTTTTGTTTATTAGATACACTAGAGTAATCAAATCACTGGGAAGGTCACACGCACAGTGAAGACTTGTTATATATACCGTATTGGGATCACAAATATTCACGAAGGTTAGGCAGTAATAGTTCTATCTACTTTCTCTTGCAACAACACAAGAAGAGGAAGAGTCTTCAAAAGGAGCAAACACACTTTTAATATACTTTGCCTATTGACGATCTCTTTGCTTCTGAATAATGTGACATTCTCACAGGTTATTCAACGTAAACAGATTTCTGTATAGAAGAGCAAAGTGCAGGGGGAACAATCCGTTGTCCTATTCCAACTTGGCAACGTTTCGTCACTCTTTTGGTGTCTACTTAACTGGATGACTTGTGATGACAGTCAAGAGGCACCACTCCTACCTTCCCATATCGTAAGAAAGTGCATCCCTCAGCTTTTAGAAATGGGAGAAATTCTTCCTTCTGACGATTAACATATATAGTACTGTCCCACGAATTAGCAAAAGCGAACAACCTATAAAAAAGACATAGAAATGATCCCTTCCATTCCAGCACCACCAGCGTAGTAGTTGCACCTCACAATTTCTCCATCACAGAAAGGAATACATACCGTTTAGTGCAAGTTGTCAATTGGAAACTACTTGTATCCCTTCTCCAAGAGCCAACAAGAATCTTTAAGCATCCAGGACTACTCAGCTTCAAGGAGGAACACATGGTAGCCTCTCCCCTTGAAGGTTCCTTCAAAACAACCACCTCGAACCTCGACATTTAAACCATCAAACTTAATAAGTGTTGTTGTAAATGTAAATAAGAAGAAGCCGTGAAATCATCAATTCCAGAGTATCTAGGGTAAGATTGTACAAAGTTCGCCATGCATGAATATATTGTTGCATGCATGAATCAAGCCCAAACCTGAACGAGTGAATCTCATCTATACGCTGTTCCGTTTACCAGCATAATAAAATCACATATTCAAACAACCATATATCCCCGAATCAAGGAAATTCCTAGAAGGAAATCATAAATTCGTCAATCTATCCCAATCTCCTATCTCCCGGATGACATATGAAATTCATAAGGAATAAACTTCAAAGCTACCGCCGACTCTGATGAGAATGCCTATCCCGCCGATCCGAATCCCTATGACCACTATCCCGATCACTTCTCCTCGAAGACTGATGCGTTGAACCCGTCACAGGCGCCGTCCTCGGAATCTGAGAATAATCCTGTGTCGGCCCCTGCGATGGTCCCTGGTAAGTATTCTCGTAACCCTCACCGCGATTGTTTTCATATCCACTGCTCGTGGGTCCACGATTATGATAGTATGGATCTCCAACATTCGGGGAAGGCTGATATTGAGAAAGGGAAATTGGATTTGATTGCGACGGGTAGTATGCGGAGGTATTTGCAGCCGTTGAAGATCCATATGGGTAATCACTACGTCCTCCATACTCGCCTGGGGACGTTGGATTGGGGTAGTTTGGAGCCCCGGATGGATTTTGGGGAGTTATGTAATCCTGTGATGATCTGGTATATGTATATCCGCCCGTGTTGGAGTTCGAGCCATATGTGGAATCAGTACTCGCTGAAGGATACCCAGATGAACTTGGGTCATATGAGGCAGTATTGGGATAATTCGACGATGGATTTGAGTAAGTAGAATAGCTCGGTTCCGATGAAGGGTTTCCTGAAGTTGGATTTATTGGAGCCTCTGTTGGGCCATAATACTGTCTCGACTGATGTGTGGTTGACGACCCATACTCGATAGTGGGGGTTCGTCCTCGCGAAGTCGGAGAAGACATTTCTGTTCTCCATCTTTCAGTATCAGACTTGAGATCTTCTATCATGGCTGTGGTCAAATTCCGGTACGCATTGATCAGATATCCTTGCCGCACTATGCGAGTAGTTGGGTCCTGATAATTCCCAATCCGTACTGATGCATCATTGCCCAAATAACGACCTATATCCGCCTGAATAACCTCCTTGTCAATACCTTCTTTCGGGAGGAAATATTCGTTTCGACGAGGTGCTACATGGGACCGGTGGATATCTCGGTCTCGACCTCGATGATCTACTGTTGGGCTTCTGGCAGAGGAAGTTTGGCGAGCGACGTATGGAACGCTTGGGGGTGGGGGCGAGGCATTCGAACCGGCTCCCTCAGGGGTTTGTACTCTTTCTGGGACGGGCTTTCCGAGTCATTACTAAACTGGTGGGTATTAATTTCAGACGGATACTTACAGATCCATAAACTCGTGAATTCTGATAAGGATCCATTATTTATATACGCCAGCGGCTGGTGGAAAGTTTCAGAAAAGTAAACAAGTTTGATAGGAAAGCAGCTGCCCCACAAATCGATCGGTTTCCTGTTTGATGGTTTGATGGCCCAGCAAATCAAAACAGAAGTATGGTCGTCGTAATATTCAATATGATGTATGCCAAAACAAAGGAAGTGATGAGTTCCACACTCAAATGGAAAATCTCAGATGAGGCTCAGCATGGAGCGAGGGGTAACTCGATTATATATCTCCAAGAAGCAGGCGGTTCGGAAAATTTGGCCATGGCTGCCTACCTAGGTAAATAATCCGGGTCGTGCAACTCGCAAGCGCCCCACTTGCATCGGAGAAAGAAGAACAAATCATCGAACGAAGATGCAGATTGCGTGAAAATCGACCAATAACAACACCAGTGGTCGAACCGCATGTGCCACGACGATGCAGCCCCCTGGCTGATATCTTGATCGTGCATTTCGGTGAAGTGGTTCATGTTCACGTGTCATTCTTTTTCATGCCCCATCTCCAGAAATCCTTCCATGGTCGAAACAGAGGTGTTGAAGTTATACAAAACTCCGTAAGGCACGGAGTCGATAGACGGGCTGCTGCTTGTTATACCTCAGTGTAGGTATCCTCTGGGATGTGGATGTTACAAATCGGTACCGAGGTAAATATCATCACAGTATACATGGATTTCTGAACCAACGTCACCCAGTTTAAGTCGCCGCTGCATTATTTTGATGTTGAAAATCTAAAGTGTATGTGTGCGAGTGACGAAAAGGGGGTAAGGTTGAGGGTTGTAGGAGGGGACGTTAAATTTATATTCCTGGCTCAACATCGGCATGACCGCGTCGGACCAAAGACTCAGTCGAAGGAAAAGCGGACAAGAATCTCCCCGAAGAGTGCCTCTACTTGAACATTCTCTTTATCGTTGCCCGAGCCTCAACGACGCATCGTGGTGCAATTTCAGTTTACTAGCAAACGCGGGGAAGAATTCAAATTGGGTTTAGCCGGTAATCTTACTGTACACAAAGGGTCACGAGACCACTCCACGTTGCCAGTCAGACGTGGGAAAACATACGGTAACGAACCTTGGAGCCTTAGACGTAAGAAATCAACGAATTTACAACTTCCGTAGAATTAGTAGACCCGGGCAAAGAGTTCATTTGTGTTCGATGTCCATCACTTTTTAATTACTCTGGGAATGCGTGGTGCCATTATTGAAGTTTTAAATTGACCCAATTTTCAAGTTAGTCGTTGTACCTTTTTCTTTGAGTAGAAATTTCAGAAATAGAAGGCATGGCAATTCTATTGTGATGACGGCATATAGTATGAACAGAAGTCTATTTTCTTCCCAAAAAGAGCGTTATCTCTCTTATGCTCGGATTTATTGTCATCTCCCAGCATATCAGCATCAACCGTGGTCTGCATTCCAGTATATAGTACTTGCCGATTATCTCAAGAAGAACGAGACTTCTTCAAAATGAAATATGGCAGGAATGGCAAATGAATGACGAGAAGCACTGGACGGGAATAAAGGGGCGATTCGCGTAATTTCTCGATTACCCCTGCTCAGTGTCAGAAATGATTAGAATAGACTAACTAACGAGCTCTTAATCTAAGTTATTCTAATCAACTAGACCTCCTAATCTTAATTAATCACTTGATTAATTATATAATCTAATTAAATTGATTAATACGGGCCGAACCCTCGGACCGGTGGACCGAGGGCTCGGAGGGTGCTCGGCGGACCACGTGTAAGCCAAGCGAGAGCCCCTATACTAGATACGATAAAGGACAGACTAGACAGCTAAAGTAGGTTAAAAACGCTCTAAGGAGCCTAGAATTAGACGAGAAAACTCTACTATATAAGTAGGATTAGAGGTGAGTCACATGATCGCACGTAACCCTATATACTAGTTATAACATCTAGTCTATAGGAACGTTCCTTGTCCTTAGTTATTAAATTACCTATTATATTTTAACTCTTGTTTTCTCTATTTATTAGCGTTTTAATAGGTTCCCTAAGTGTATTAGTAGCACTTTATAATATATACTATTATTCTAATTACTCAGATTAACTAAACGCCTGTTAATCTATTTAATCACCTGAAGTCGCTAATCTAAATCAATCAATTTAATCATGATTTAGTTGATTACTAATCGATTAAGTGATTAATTCGTTCTCACGCTGCCCCTGCTCCTGCTACAGAGCTATATCTGTCCCGGGGCTTTACAAACATACTTCTAAGCCTATTAGCCGGTCGCCCCTCAGGCCTCAGTAAGGCTTTAAGAGTATTAGGCTTGCCATCTCTGGTTACATTTTTGAGAGCTTCCAATGATTCTCCTCGTGTTCTTACAGCATGTTATCAGACGAATCGCACAACGTGGTATTCTGAGCAGAATTTGAGCTTGGATTGGCCTCAAGATTCCCAGTTTAATCAACCGCGGACGCAACTCAACTCCCCGTACGAGTAGTAGTCGAATATCCTCAGGAATTAAGACAATCACGGTAAGGAAGTGATGTTGGTTTTGGAAGGTAGTGCAAACAAACTGGGCTTTTCACAACCTGAGAATCCTTCCGTCCATGGCCCCCAAGTTACACAACATCCTTTTGAGGGGTATTACTATGCCGTATTTCCTACAGCCCAATAGATAATTTTCATACTTCTCGTTTCATAATTCAGAACGAAGGATCCCCAGACCCAGACAAAACCAGCCCAGTTCAACTTCAAAATGGCATCCGCAGGTATTGATCTGAGTGCCTTCACCAACATACCGGCCCTTCCACCTCCAAAAGGCGTGACTTCAAATTTCATCAACCCTGAGTCTCGAGCCAAGGAAGCCAGAGCCGCAATATATCTGTGTCTCTCTCTCATGGTAATCTCCGTTCTGCTACGTATATATGCGCGGATGGGAGTTAGTCGATCATTCGGAGCAGATGGTTGTAAGTACAGTCCTTTGTCCCAGTTGATGTACGGGTATACAATATTAAAAAAATACCTTGCTAACTCCTCAAGACTTTTGCATCGTTGCGGCAGTAGGTTCATGAATTGCTGAGTTTCCGGCATTACTCTCAGGGTGCTAATGATGGTGTAGATGAGTGTTATTGCCTGGTCGTCTCTTATTATAACAAGTACAAAAATAGCAGCCATATTGCTAAACTTATATCTGTGGTTGTTAATTTTGTGTAGTTGTTGGTGATCCTCTTGGACCACACTCGTGGAATGTTCCTGTATCCAAGATCACTGTTCGATTTCTCAAGGTAAGTATTCTTCAATCTGATATTCTTGATCCAACACTAATACTTATCGTTCTCCAGACCGTCCTCATAAACCTATGTTTACATCCGGTCGCCGCAATATTCGTCAAAACAACAATTCTGCTCCTCTATCTCTGAATCTTCCACCCCAGCAGAACCGCAGTCGTGATGATCTGGGCCGGGATAGTAATTATTCTGGGTTTCTATATTTCCAGCGTAGTTGCTTACGCAGAAATGTGTGCGCCACATAAGGGCGATGGTGGCTGGATTTCTTTAGGATCTCAGATCCGTTGCGGACAGCCATCTCTGAAGCCTTTTGCTATACAAGGGATCTTTAGCACTGCGAGCGATCTTTACGTGCTTTGCATTCCAATCAAATTGGTATGGGGCCTTCAACTTCCCTTCCGCCGAAAATTGGGAGTCAGTGCAATATTTCTCACCGGGCTTCTGTATGACTTCACAATTCTCTTGCCCAAGTGCACTCTAACAAAAATAGGGCTTGTGTCTGTTCTACAATAGGCGCAGTTTTTCTCATTCAAGAACTTGACAACCTAGATTGCATGTGGTCAGCAGTTCCTGTTTACGTCTTAACGTAGGTACCTCCATTCCAAACACGGTTTCTTGCTCATACTTTCTAGGGCGGCGGAACTCAACTCTGGCATCATCTGTAGTTGTATGCCTGTTGTCTTCGTTCTGTTCAAGGGACTTTCTAAAAGGTTTAGTATTCCTTCACTGAAATACTTCAGAACCAAACGCCGGCGCTCGGACAATAAAGAAGCTCCCTCAGCTCAACACTCGGATGAGATATTATTTGAGAACGAAATGCCCCAGGTTCCAAGACCACTTATCACAGGGCTAAGGTCTTTCATTCAAAAGGTAGATGGAGAACCCAGCAAGGGAATATCGACAGAAAGACCTACACAGCTTGAATCAATTCGGGGTTGAGACACAGAGAAAGGTCTCTAATTAGATAATGATTGAAACACATATTAACGCCCTCTAGGAACTCGGTGTCAGGTATTGTCTGATACCGTCAGGAAATTCCTGACACCTTCCTAATTAGGTATCAAAAGGTGGGGAACATAGGGATAGGACTAGGACAGAGGGTCAATAGCCTCTCCGATTAACTTTTAAGAGAGTTTTAGTATAATCCGAGCTTTCCGTTAGCTATCTGTCTATATTATAGAGTCTCCCCTCCCTTTACCTCGCTCGTAAACTATATGTAAGTACTTAGGTGTTTTCACCTGTCCTTCTCCCTCCCTACGTGTAAGTACTTAGTTGTTTCTACCTGTCCCTCCCTCCTTATAAGTACTTTCCTACTTTGCTGTCCTATTATACCCCTATTACCCCCCCCCCCCCCCCC
>CAJVRM010000152.1:5107-25895 GCA_911693285.1 Hymenoscyphus albidus | reverse complement strand
CCCCTATTCCCCCCCCCCCGCCTCCCCTCCCCTCTGTCTCCACCTTCCCTAACTATTTACAAGTAAACAAGTAAACGCGTAGATAAGTAAATAAAGAAGTGCATCTTTAGTACGAAATAAGGTTTGACGGCTACCGTTGGTATCAGTAAAAGTGAGCGTTGGGGAAGGTTTTGTACCCCAGGCCGTTCCGCGCGGGAGTGTCAGGAATCTCCTAACACGGTTCCCAGAGGGACGAAGCATACTTTTATATAGTAATTTATTTGGCTTCTCAAGTTTATTCCTTCGTATTTGAGGGCATTAAATGGTCCATATTTCTGGAACGTTCCTGGAGCATATCACAGGAGTATAAGGGACCCGGGATACTCTTTATTAGTGCTAGAATTGATGTCAACCCCCTTGAGGAGATTTTCGAATGTCCGTTCAAAGTTTTTGATTGTGCGGTTAGTGACCACCAAATCCAAGCTCCACAGCACAGTTAGCAGGAATTCTTACAACAATGATTTGCACACTCACTCCAAACGTATCGGGTTTGGAATCCTTCGTAGAATTCACTATCAGCAATTGCTATTTGCGCCATTTCTTGTTAGTACGACTGGCAGGTACGTCTGTCATTAAGCGAAACCTTGGTCGAAAGCTTGTAGGGGGCTCGGCGTAAACTCAAAAAGCTTGAAATCACGACCGATGTCTCGTTGATATTTGCCTATGGCCCAACAAAGATTCCCTGAGAAATCGAGAATATATTTTATTGCAATACGTTGTTGTTTTACCATTGTTTCCTCATTTCCATTCAAATGTCATGCCATTTCCTGCGTCAACATCAAAATCACGGTGAACAATTTATGAGTGTTACCAAGCATCTTCCTGAGGAGACCGACAATTATAATTTATTTATAGGGAATGGTTGGCTTTGAATAGATGGTGAACGGCGTTACAAGTTGGAAATAGTATCGATTTTCGCTTCTTTCAGATATCACGAAACTGTATTTTTGTAGAATTTGTGGAGAACTCAAGTGGATTGAACGTCAATTAATACTCATAAATGTTGGACGTAAAATACTGAATGATGAAAACCAACATCAACTCTCAAGTTGGCAATGTGGGAAATGAAACAACCATGGTGACGTCAGCACATGCAGGTCCCATCTGAATTTTCCGAGTCGACCCAATGGGTAATGAAATGTGCGAATCCGCTGTGAATCCCCTCTGTAGTTGCAGCACAGCCCTGCAGCAGATTCACCCAATTGAAAAATGATGTCCGTACGGATTGACGTCCGATTTGCTCTGCCGTACAGGCCCTGTATGTAAGAGTGTAATATACGCGTAGTGAAGACCTGGTTTGGGACAATCGTGTTGGCTGTTGTCGTGTGGCGCGGGGTGGCGGGGTTGTGGCTCGTATTCAAGCTGCATGTTTTGGACCCGGTGTAACTCCAGCAACTTACGATTCCGATGCCCAGCAGAGCCGATAAAATGCGGGGATATACGTAAAAGTGGGAATGTGCCAACACTGAGCCTGGAATCCTTCACTAGTCCCATCAAAAATGATATAAAAACCAACCAGGAACATGTTGGGTTG
Organism: Hymenoscyphus albidus; assembly: GCA_911693285.1. Taxonomy (NCBI): domain Eukaryota; kingdom Fungi; phylum Ascomycota; class Leotiomycetes; order Helotiales; family Helotiaceae; genus Hymenoscyphus; species Hymenoscyphus albidus. Next base: position 24,322 of record CAJVRM010000152.1, on the reverse strand, counting down.
GTTCCAGGCTCATGTTTTGCGGCCTGGGTTGGTAGTTGCCCGGTTCGCGTCAGATTTAAGCGAGAGCCTTGATTGGCTCAGGGGAGTAAGCGTGTCGTGTTTTCTTTATTTTTAGCTCCGGCGTTCCGTAGAGACCTCCCCAACTTTTCAACGTCCCCTTTTTAAGTCGATCCCACCCACCAACTCTTGCCTGGCAGGTTTTTGCCTGCATCACCTTCAACTTCGTACACCCCATACATACCGTCTGTATCCCCATCGTTTGCGAAAAGTCTTCATTCCTCGCCGAGTTGAAAGTTGTCTATCATTCAGAGCAACATCCTCACTCTCCTCGCTCCTGCCAGTCGCATTTGCTCGACACAGGGGTCTGCCAATCCCCACCACTACCTACTACGCACATCCTCCACAACCCACAAATAATGTCTCCACTCCCCAAAGTCCTCGATATCGTCTCGAGGGAGGCCATCAATCTCGGAAACTACCTATCATCACGAGACGAAATAGGTCAAGCAACACAGAACGATGCGCACCCAGGAATCTCGCATCCCGAGCTGTCAAAAGACCCCATGGCCAACCCTCAGATCCCATTTCCAATGATCATCATCCTCATCGGCATTGTCCTTCTCGGTATCATCGCTGGTATGACGGGTTCGTGGGAAAACCGCAACTCGAAGTAAGGGAGCATATGCATGTTGGATTATCGACCGGTGATTGGTGGATGGATTGCTTTCACTGTCGCATCTTCGGGGAAACATATGCTGGGAAGATGGACTTGAAGGGAATAATTGGAAATGCGGAGTCAAGTGGGAGGACATTATGAGGAACGAGATACGACATTGGATGATTTCTAAACATCGACGTCTGTCATTGGGGGTGGTATAATTATGGGAAGATGTAAAGTACAGCGAATTTCTCAAGTTGGCAGCGAAAGTGAGGTGGCCAGGATGATGTATCAATAGGAAGAGCGAAACAAATACCCATCCGTCGTATCTGGAAGTCAGAGAGTCGAAGGTTGCGGGTTTGTCTGGGAAGCATGGTGGTTCATAGATTTCATTGCTGTTGGGTTTCCAGCACTTGTCATGAAAATAGCATACAATTACAGATGACGTAATTCACCAATAAAAAATCCTGAGACTGAAAATTCCGTGTGCTGCTGTGACACTTCAATCTCTCTTCAAATTTCGACTCAATCTCGTTAACGGACAGAGAACATACAGTAGCTAGCACGCCAGCGCGCGGGGCTTGAGATATCGGGAGAAATACGGTATTTTGGTGGGGAGGTGGCTTGGTGCTAATCACGAGTCGCTAAATTACGCGACTTTCGTAACGACAGATGAGCGCGTCAACAACAGATAAAGCAACAGTGAATGACTTTCATTTTTAAAATACAGCGAGAACCAGCCACCCAAAATATGATTCAGGAAACTCTAATCCCCACACAAAAATCCCTCAAGAATCCAATGAAACTTACCCAAAACCCCCCAATGCGATGCACAAACCTGTATTGTAAAGTGTTAGCTGTGTCAAAAGCTCTGGAAGTCTGCTACTTACAACTTTTAGTTCGTCAATTCTCGCAGTCGAGGACGGTGATGACCGTAAAAAAAACCTGTGAGACAACCATCCTCTCAGCAAACACTCCGGAGAGTCTAAGATGTGAGAGTCATAAACTATGTAAATCAAACAACATCCAGTCGAGGTAATCCTCGCGAATTACCTTCTTGTCAATCCCCCTCAGTTAGCCTAGCCCGGATCGCATGGCCTTTCACGCCGAGATTGCCTTTCGACATCTCGGTGATGTGGTCATGGGAACTTCATGGTTTCGGGAAAGGACCGCGCTAGATTGGATCGCGCGTGAGGTAAAGCGTCATATCACCTGGTGCAATGTGATAGACGAGACTGTTGCCCTGCACTTGGCAGTTCCTCAACCTTCCAAACGCGTGAGGGGCCCTCTCACGAGTCTATCAGTTCCATCCCCGAAGGGAGGCGGGTGTCCTGTCCACCCACGAGGTGTTGAAAAGCAAAGAAATGGTCTCACCTGTGAAGTGTATCGTTCCCGCGAACAATGGTAGTTGAGGACAGTGGAAACAACTTGCTGGATTGCTGGAAGGATAGGTTAGCTTGATGAGAGGTTTGGAGGAGGGGGTTGGAGGTGGACGAACCTTGGAACGGTTGAGAAGAGCGAAGTGTGTGTTAGATGATGGATGCTTGGAAGAAGGAAGGAAACCTGCGGGACAGGAGGAATACATATAGAGGGGGTTAATGGTCCGTGCTTTACAAAACTTTGGGAAATTCGGGATGGAGCAAAACAAAACTCACGTGAGTTTTGGGTTTGAGCATTTTCACGTGAGTTTGGATAATCTAAATCCGCGCAATGTTGCCATTCACTGCCCGTTCCTCTCCAAATTGTATGCAAGTCTAGGTGTACGGAGATTACCCGAAATTAGTTCTTGACGCGTCCTATATCAGCGACACTCTCATAAACTGCCAGCCACCCTTGTATGGAACTTGATGACAACACTTGACACCAAGAGAGCAAGACAGTCGGTGAACTTCCCCAACTTGGGGAAATTGATACTTGGAACAATTTACTTGCATATCCATCTCTATTATTGCAGGGTTGGTGGGTAGCCGTGCAATCGAAACTTTGTCGCAGTCCCAATATCAAAGCTCGCTAAAGATAATATCCGGCACTGGTAGGCATGACGACTTCGTGAAATTGCGGCAGCCCTTCCAGAGTTTCTGCAAACAGTGTTATCAGCATTTTGTCGGCAAATTGGTATCGGAGTAATAAAACTTCAGTTGGACTGGGTGAATCGTCTGTTGTCCGTGTTGGCTCCTGCACACTTCAAGTCTTACCTACCGATCAACCTCGTATACTGCATCGGCACTGTTTTGCTTCATGAATCACTCATCTGCTAAAGCAACACCTGCAAGTATTTGCACTTCCTTCATTCAAGCATCTGGCTACTCCCACACTCCCAACGTGCATCAAGTTTCTGATACCCACAACCATATAACAAGCATGAAGGCTTCCGAACCAACCACAGAGCCACCCGATGGAGACAACATGTCCGCCCTCATTCTTAAAGCTAGACTTCCTATTGCTATCGCGCAGGCTTATATCGAGTTAAGCAAACAAGCTCTAGCGATCACCAACAAAAGCGAACTTTTGACATCGAGCGACGCGTCTGCAGAAACCACGGTCAAATTCATCGGCGATGACGAAAGTCGCGGCCCAAAAAGAATATTTTGCTTCTTCGATCTGCCCTTGGAAGTCCGCCAAATGATCTACGAATATGTACCGATTCCACGAAGCAAAACCATGGAGCCAAGAGGGGGTGTCAGCGAGCTATTCAAGGTTCAGTACGAAGACTTCACGAAGAAGCCAAAGGACAAAAGGATCGTCGCAACAATATTACAAGAAGAGAGAAAGGCATTGAAGACTCAAAACATCTTTTGCGTCTCAAAGCAGATCAGCAGAGAGGTGCTTCCTATTCTTTATGGTCAGAATTTGTTTGAGATCGATTGGTTTGGACACGGTGGGGAGGCTTGTCTGGCGAGGCTTTCTAAGGATAATAGACGAAGCATACGAAGCGTCTGCATTTTCGCCACAGCGCCCCCAAGCAACATTAGAAATACATACGCACCAAGAACACTCCCGAAAGACGCGATTTGGTCACCAATGATTTCCAAACTGAAAAAACTTCAAATGGTCTTGGATCGTGGTAACCTGGAGGACAAGTACAGTTGGTTGTTCTTGGAGGACGGCAAGCTTCTTGAGACAAAATCATCTGATGAGAAGACGCAAATGTGGTCGCTCTGGATCAAGAGATTCCTGGAGTACTTTACTGGGCGTCTGTCTGCCGGCTGTTGCGTCGAGGTAGATACTTGTGGGTCTGAGCATACAGCATCGGTTGTTGCTGAATGCTTGGGTAGCAATTATGTAAAGTTCAACCACCCATGGCCCGAAAAGATGGAGTTGACTTTCAATGAGAGATTGGAACATCATTTTCGCTGATTTACAGATTGATGAAATGGGCCTCGTGAATACGATCATTGGGGAAGCTGGCTGGGGAGAGAGCCAGGGTATCTCAGGAGTCACAGTGCAAGTAGTTCATGCACGACCTTTTCAACCACAATCTGGGGCTCTAAGCCTTTTGTACCTTGTAGGGAGAGTGTAATAATAGTAAATGATAATACCAACTGCACACAATAAATATTAATTCACAATTTCGAAGAGATGATGCCTGCTGCTTGCCAAGGGCGACGTTGCAATCCCTACTTAGGAAAGGAGAACCGTAGGATCTACAATTAGCTGTAAACACTTGAAGGTCAAACGCGCGACTGAAGGTAAAAACAAAACTTTCTAGTATACGTCGAGTATATGCTCATCACTCTCTTGATGGGCCCGGGCTGTAAGTGGTTACTTGAATGTTTGATCATGTACTACAAACATCTTCGTATTTATGTTAATTGGATTAAAAGAGGACTCAATATGGATTTCGGATTGTAAGTTCAACAATCAGGAGAGCTTTCTTTCACACACAACCATCTGTAGCAGTAATTATCGTACTAAAGTTTTGGGATGCGCTCCCGTGAAGATGGTATGTAGTTCAGTAAGGAGACAAGGGAAGCATGAAATATTAGTCGCTATACAGCTGGTAAGAGCCTCGCAATGGACAGGCAAAGCTGCACAATACATACCTCTGATACGCAAAGTCTATGACTTCAATGCAAATAATCAGAAATCTCTGTCTTTGGCATTTAATTCATTGGCATTTTCCCGTATTCCCTCGTATTTTTCTTGTATTCTTACGTTTATTTTACAATAGATGCTCTTACTACTATCCTACTGCTGCTAGATAATGTTTCCCCTCTCATGTTCCCCCATAATATGCCTTGAACCTTCCTAACTCAGATGCGTACAGCCTTATCCGCCATGAGTGACACGGAAAACACAATAGAACATACACAATGCCAAGACATTTAACGAGCGGATATGAATGCCGGCAATTGATGAATAAAGAGCTATGTCGACTGCTTCTATTTAGGTCAATATTCTTTGTTTATGGGAATAATAATCAGGCGTAAGACCTCACTAATCGGCGAGATTGCGAATATCATACAGACACACTTACGATACTTATTCGAGCACTTGAGGTTTGTTAACTAGTACGAAGCGATAGTGGATCTGGGTAGGAAACTTCACTAATATTGAAGAGTTAAGAAAGTGAAACCTATGCGAAGATGGCAGTGAGGTTCGGACAACACGATCCTACTTTGGCAGAAGCTATGGCAGGGGGTCTCTACAACCTCACAAAGCTAGCGCTGGGTCGATATTCAAAAGTCCTAGTTGGGAATTTACCTACAGATGTCACTCTCGATTATTATTATTATTATTATTATTCCTTTTAACGTGCTGTGTGAGTCTGAGAATATAGTAGCACGGCTGGGGGTTTCCCTCCAACAGATGAGTAAAGCTGTACTAAATACATGTTTGAGAAGGGGGTTATGGTCATTACAGTTCTTGGGTTGTTGGAAGCAGCTAGGCTTCTGGTTATGACAAAAGAAAAGTTGTTATGTTGTAGTACGCCCCCTCGTTTCACGCTCTGTACGCTACACTTCCTCGAAGCAATACCAACCGAGGTAGAAAGAGTACTCTATAAGCCATCCGATCAATTTCTCATTTCATCCATCGTCTGTCGACAGACTTAATTAGCCTGTTATAACTGGGGCTCTCATATAGCAAGATCGCTCCCCAATCTCCGCCTACAACAGATAACTGCCATCAAAATGCTCAAGTCATTCTCTTTCCCTAGATTCTTTCCACGCTCGTGCCTAAGAGACCTCTCTCCCTATTTATCTCACACGATTCGACGAAATCCATCTTCATTGTCATGGTCTGAACCAACGATGATCACACCATCTCCAGTATTTAAATTGAGGTAGCAACGCTGAAACCTAGTTATCGGACAAAATCTATTTGCAACAAGATATAGTTGCGTGCAACGTACCTTGGTATCTCTGTCGTAGTCGCATTCTATGCCACCCCCAGCCCTTCGACACCGCTCGATGCTGCGCTCGAACATAAAGATAATGTTCGTCGACTCAATTTGAAATCCCATGATGCTCAAATAAACTGCTGCATCGGAAGAGCCGTGGAATGGCATAGCCAAAATCTTATCCTTGGTCAATCCCTCCTACTCATTTCCTTTCCCACATTTGTGGCTTCCATTGCCCTCCCAATTAGGTGCAAAAGAGCATGATTCATTGATTTGAAATTCGGGTAATGGAGAAGTATATCCACGGACTCAATGTCGTGATCATTGGTCAGCTCGACACTTTTTGGGTGCTAAACGTGTGCTTTCGTGAAGTTGCTAATGTAGCCATTAAAGTAATCCAACACAGAATGGAGAAAGGTAACAGTTTCTTGGCTAAATATGTCTCGTGGCATATAAAGATCTGTCGACAGACAAGAAGTAACTGCCAGTGACTAGTGCGGGCGCAGGCATCGCTTTGAGCTCTGCGAAGGAAAATACATACATGTCTTCGTTGACTAGGTATAAACCAAAGTTTTGATCCTTCGAAAGCGTAACAGTATATCTTGGTTCAGTGTGCGTTAACACTGGGTTGTATGTTTGCCAGAAAAGGGCTTGATCCTTTGGGTATCGAGTACGTCAAGTCAGTTGAGCCCACAAATGTGAAGTAAGATGTCGAGTAAGATGATATTGGGGAGAACTATGAGGTACGAGCGACGTGCAAGCATTATGGATTTTGGCATATGTACCATGGCACATGCCTTCTTTTGCTTTCTCTCGCCATCTCCACAGTGTAGATTATATCACTTCGCTCCAGGATTTACGGTACAATTACACCACCCCACAAGTGAAGGGCTCAACCAGATGATGCATTAGAGCCATCGCTAATTACAGCTGCTTCGGCCAAAGCGAGAATATTAGGAAATATCCCTGGGATATTCAGGCTCTTTGACACAAATCAAAGATCACGTGCGCAGCAAGCGGCCACCTGAGAAAGCCCTCAAATTGTGCAGGAAAGCTTCGCCATCGTCAAACAGGTTGTATGAACTATTCAAGAAAATGAGTCTAACCAAATACTGCATTACAAATGTTCTACACATCTTCCTGTTAGCAAAGGAATTTCCTGAACAGGTTTTTTGTACAAATAAGCGTTACTTTTAACTTTTAAACGTGACTCAGTATTCCTTTCAGAAACGTGAATCAGAGTCTGTGTCCGCGCTTCTAGATTGACGGAAAGTTTCAATTAAGAATTTTTGAATGCACTTCATCTTGCCCTGTTTCTGTTTGTTTCACAAGAAGTCTATCTTTGAAACAACAGTCAGATGGAAGCTGTTTGATTATTTTTTGATATAGATAAACCTCTGATGTATCCTTGAATTTGGGGTCCAAATCTTTTTAGGTAAAGTGCAAAGGATATCCTTGGTTTTCTAGGCCCAAGACTCTTTATATACCCAAAATACTTTGGTTTATATACCTAGAAGCACTGGTTTAGTACTTATAAGAGATTTCAAGTACATTCGTTATATTTTTAAGTATAGAGCTAGGTAGTTCTTAGTAACAAGAATTACGGAATTTTACATAAACTAGTAACATAATACAAGTACTAGTAAACACTATGCTATACTGTAGATTCTTACCTATTATTTCTCTAAAACATGACCTCGTCGTCACCTACGCCAAGAACCTATACATACCTCCGTAAGAATAACCTCGTTTATAACCTTACGGATCTCACTCCCACTAGTATCCATGTATCGAGATTCATCTGGATTACCACCAGCTATCGCGATAGAAATCGTGAGAACACGAGGCAAGATACGGGGTATCCGCAAAGACCCATAGGAAAGTTGGGTCTCGGAAAATTTCCATGTTGAGCTGTCTCATCTGAAGAATTGTTCCGAGCCGTTCACAAACTTCGCATCAATGGATCGGCGTTCGCGTGTGGAGATGGAATCCGCGACGTTGGCGTAATCGAGCGATCTGCAACAAAATGCAAAGAACAGGATAAAGCTCCGGGATTTCAGGACATTGAATGCTCTCGTCGCGGTCTCAGTCAGGAGGTCCCTGCCAACGACGTATAGGCCGCTAGGCCCAATGCAAATTTTGAACAACATTGAAAACAACAACGAAAATTTGGGAAAGTTATGCAATTCCAAATTACCGGAACACCTTCAGGCCAGTGGAGAGATCTTCAGAAAAAGAAGAAACTCTTAAGAAAATTGTTCTGAACCTATGGTGTGGCTGAGTGTGGCTGGTTTTGCCGCAGAAGGGAAACATGCGAGTACTGGAAGTAAAACGACGAACTTCACCGCAAATCAATTCCTCGCCAACCACTTCATCGGTTCAATCATCAAACTCTCCCGTCTTCAATCATGATTGCTTTTCAGCCAATTCTTGTGGTTGTCCTTCCCAAAGATGGGATGATGTCAACCACTCAGCCCACACCAGCCTTGCCGGTCGATCAAACGGGTTCGTTACCCCTGAACTGTCGCAAGGCACGCTAACGAACCAACCATATGGCTTCATTGCCATTTTCAGCCCTCTCACGGTTATTTCCCCAAACTCAGTGGCTGGAATTCGGGGTTTCAAGGCTGTTCTTTTGCATACAGTACGGGAGCGAACGATTCAAGTCTGGGCCTGATACGGACCCATGCATCTCCGCCCCCAGCGCATCGGATGGCAGCGGATGGGTTCTTGTGGTTCTTGTGCTCGGTAACTGGTTTCAACCCATGGGATAGGTAAACTCGGCGCTAGGTAGGGATGATCAACAGGCACCTTTAACATAATGAGTCCTCTGCTTCGCTCTTTTCCTTCTCTTTTTTCCTTCGTTGTCGAGAAGTTCATTCCTTACTTCTGAACACCAACTTTTTCAATTGGGCTGTGCCCTTCATTCTTTTCTGTTGTTTCTATTTTTTGAGCAGGCCCTCATTCTTCAAAACTTCTGTCCCCATATACCCTTTTTTTCGCTTTCAACAAAGTCTTCCTTGTGCGTTCAATTAACCATGAGACTCAGTGTTCTTTTTCGTCGTAGCCAAATCGAGGGGCTAGTAATGGGAAGCGGGGTAGCAGATTTGGATTTAATGAACTTGACAATTGGGAAGAGACAAGATGGAGCAAAGGGAAAGCCAGATGCGGGAGGGAAACCGGATGCAGAAGACAACTCGAAAGGTGGAGCTGGAAATAAGGCGAGTGCAGATGGGGATTCATCAGGAGACAAAAAACCTACCGCAGAAGACACAAAACCTGCAGACGACAAGAAGCCCGCAGAAGACAAGAAGCCTGCCGAAGACGCCAAACCTGCAGGAGACAAAAAACCCATAGATGACAAAAAGCCCGTAGAAGATGCAAAACCTACAGGAGACAAAAAGCCCGCAGAAGACACAAACCCCACAGAAGACATAAAACCTGCCCCAGGAGACAAAAAAGAAGATGCGACTCCGACCCCAACAAATGCCACACCTTCTAAGGTGAGTTCATATTGCACTTGATCAAGAATACTCACTCACGATTTGATAGCCTACCACTATCACGAACCCCGCCGTTGAACCTTCTAAAGATCCAGCGCCTAAAACTTCAACCACACCCCCATCTAAAGAAACCGCTGACCAGAAGCCTCCGCCAGCTCCTGTACCTACAAGTGTCGATCCTCCTGCGGCCACTTCGAAGCCCACTCCTCCATCCGTTGACGAGACATCAAAGCCCCCAATACCCACGGTACCTAGTACAAAACCGGAACCTAAAGAATCCATTCCAGCTTCGGATCCGGCATCTAAACCACCTCCAGCCGCAACAAGCAATGGAAGCCCACCAAACGCACCTCAAACTACAAACGGTGCTGCTAAATCGACCCCGCCTGCAAATGCCCCTCCAGCTACCAAGAGCGACGATGCTTCATCTACTCCTCCTCCTCAGGAAACAAACGCACCAAAACCTACAGGAGGATCACAGCCTTCAAAGGAACCATCCAATGGTAAACCTTCAGCAGATCCTAGTAAATCAGCTCCACCAAACAAAGTAACACCTGTCCCCAATACACCAAACACTCCTACGAAAGCTCTCGAGTCTTTAGATCCATCCGCCCCTACCAGTTTGCCTCCATCTTCTGGTCCTAGTCCCTCTGATGCAACTTCAGCCCCCACTGGATTTAAGACGAGCATCGGATCTCCAACACCAACTCCCATTACAGATCCTTCCCGCACCACCGGCGCAGTACCAACTTTGGAAATTCCTGCTGCTGCAGCAGCAGCTCTAGGAACAGGTCTTGATGAAGGTGTTGTAGTAAGTGGTAGTGCCTTCCATCCAGGAAACAGCGCAGCCCCAACTGCTGTTATCGGAGATGCTGGGTTTACTCAAACCATTTCACCCATGAAAACACCGGTTGGAATCGCCAGTATGGTGATTGGCACTGTTTGTAAGTCCAAACGCAGACCATACCCCAGATTCGAAATTCGCTAACTCACATTTCACAGCCGGTGTCGCTGCTCTTGCAATCCTAATCTTCTTCCTCAACCGTCGCATCTTCCGTAAACGTCGTCTCGCCGCCCAAGCCGAGGCAGACTCTCCTCCAGCATCCCATCTCCTCAGTAACTTCAAAAGTACCCTCCCAACCGGAATCGCACGCTCAATGTCGCAAAAGAGTGGCGCATCAGCAGATCCCTTCTGGTCACGTGGTCACGGCGGCAGTAATATGGGTTCAAACCCAAGCACTCTGAATGCGATTAATATTGGTATTGCTAATGGTAAATTCGACAATAGTCTCTCTCCTGTATTGTGGATCAAAGAACCTGGATATTATGCTGATGGGAAGGGCGAGTTTGGTCCCGTGCCTGTTAGCCCACTGCCGCCTCTATCGGAGAAGAGATTGTCTGTTGCGATTGGAGACAGCGGGACGGCTGGATTTAATTTCGTGATACCACAGGATTCACCGCCTGAGTATGAGAAGAAGGAAACTCTTCCTGGCAAGCCCTGATCCGACGTAATAGAGTGGAAGGTGATAATTCCTGAGATGAGCTGAAAGAGTACCTGTTTGAGCTATTTGCAATGATCCAGAAGATCAGAAGGAGTAATAACAGACAAAGAAATCCTCCCAGGAACAGAATGAGATGAGATCTCACGGCGTCTCTAGTCTCAGAGATTAATTATATAATAGTCCTATAAACTAATCTTTTTTTTTTTTGAAACGTACCATGGGATACCAAGTTCCATATTTATAGTGTTGGGCACTTTTCCTTCGACGATTGTTCTAAAGCCTCTAACTAAACTCAGATTACAATCAATCTGTCATTTGAACCCTTCAAAGTATTCCATTCACATAATGTGGCTCTTTGGTAATACAGTGGCATAAGGTGGGGGTTATGTATAAGGCTCTTCTTGCAGCGTGCATTGAGGTGTGAATATCCCGATTTGTACTTGGTAAACCATCTCGAAAGACAAGAAAGTGCCAGACACAAAGCTGAGTGCAAGATATTCGGCTGCTATGAGATCACGTAATCAGTCTCGAAGAACGAACTTGTAATATGGAGTCGCTCTTATGAAATCGATTACATGATCTCTATGGATATATCATTCATACATGTATAAACCAATGCACTAGCTAAAAACCTTAAATGAGGACTCCATGACCTCCCTCAAGGCCCAAGGAGGCTCAGAATACCATTATCATCGGGGAACCAGTCGGTCAGGCAAGATAGAGCTCTCCATTCTCTCTCATAGAGGGATTCAATACCTTGGACACGCTCGCTTACCTTTTAGTGAGAGCCATACAAGTAATCAAGTGGAATCGTAATAGGTCGACCATTGCGTCAAAAGACTCGGCGTTGTCCTAGTTGATTCTAAACAGGCAACCCCTCGATGTAGTAAAGAAGGCGTGTAGGGCCCTAGTAGGGAATTCGAGCTACGAACTAGAGGTCATAGGGAAAATTCCACCTCGAAGTTCAGCACAGCCTGGGCGGTCGAGGCGGTCGAGGCAGGGGAATGTGTTGCAGGTTTGGTGATAGATTTCAAGATTGAAAGGGAGAAGCGGCATAAGATAGTAAGAATTACCCTAAACGATTTTGGGTAGAAAAGAGTCAATAGCTACAGTAAAGAATAAAAGATTCGAGCTTTTTGTGGGAAATAGGAGCCAGACTTCGATACATCCTCTAATTGTCTCTGAAACACACGTGAACATTGATTATAATGGATGTCGAGGAAGGTAGGGGTCGGGGTAGCGTTAAAGCCTAAAGGGAGTTTAGTAATGCCTTGGAAGGGGAACTAAGTATTAAGGGTTCTCGAAGGTGGTTGTCAGTGTAGATGCGGACTTAAATAAGTTACATTGAATAGCTCGCTACATAATGACAACGTAGGATTAGGTATTAGCTTAGGACGAGCGATTGCTTGATAACAGGCAAGGATGGTGTATGAAAGGATGTCTTCCTAGTTGGTTCCGCCTTCCTGGAGTGGTTGTAGAGGGTGTTTGCTATTGTATGAATAATATCCCGGGTTTCTGTTTCTTCCTCTCCTCCTGTGGGAGCACGGATCCACTGGAACAGTGGACGGGTGCAGATATCTATCTACTCCCGTCAACTGCTCCAGTTACTCCCGATTTAGTAGGCGATTTTATAGGAACTTTTTTTTTAGAATTTTTTTTAGTCTTTTTAAATGTTTAGAATAATTAATTGTCTATTTCTATATACTTTATACCGGCCTACTACCCTCTAGAGGCTCTTTTTCTTTTTTTGGAATCCATACTCTTTCCTAGTCCTAATAGTCTAATATAGAGACGTCTATTTATAGTTATAGCCTTCTTGCTCCCTAGATATCTCAGAGGTCTAAAGTAGGATTACCGTACCTCCTAGAAAAGCTATCAATCCGAGCCTAGTATATAGTCCTAGTACAAGGAGAGCCTGCGCTTACTATATATACGCCTCGATCCTAGAGAGTTTCTCCTTATAGGTAGCTGTCTTTGCTTTGTACTATTTAGAATCGGTTTTTTATATTATTATTGTGACGGAGCTGGATTTCATTTGACAGGATTTCATTCGCTTGGCCAAGCACGTGACGAGACTTGGCATTGGAACAACTTAAATAACTTCGCTCCTTTCAGATTCTCTTCTCTCTTTAGTTTGATTTCTTCGTACCTACGGTTTTAGTTCTAGCAATTGATTCAAAAGCTGTATACACTTTATCCTTTGTTGGCATCCGTGACATAGACCCTCTTTATAAAGGCTTTTAGTAGTAGGCTGTAACGAATACTCAAACTGGCTAACTAAACTTGGCTGGGTGTTCGCTGGTTGGTATGCTATGATAAGAAGAAGACTATCGGGTTGTTCACTTGGAAGTGAACTCGTTACTTGTATCAAAGATGTCAAACTAATATGATAAGATTGATAACTAAGTTGAGCACGAAGCTCCTATCTAATGGCAGACGTGCCAGTCTTATATAGAACCTTCGTTCTCTTGTGCTAGCTTGCTAGACTCGTCGCTCGGTCGCTGCTAGACTGGTAGACCAGTCGCCCCGTCTAGCGACATATATCACGTGATAACAATACAGAGAAATCCCTGGATCGCTTAGCTACTCCAAACGATCCCTATTTGCTATAAGAAACCTGGATGTGCCTGTCGAGGGTTGCGCCTCTTATTATGACAAGTATCACGTGAGCACGTGATTCGTGACATATACTTTAGAATTTTACTATAAGATACTATTCTATTATACCATAAAACTAATAAATTTACTAGGGAATTTACTAAGGGGAAACTTCTTACTAGAATATCTCTTAAAATATTAAGTTTAATAAAAGACTTTTACTTATATACTTAATCTACCTTAAAGGAGAGCCCGGGGTTTTTATAACTATTATATAACTATTATATAACAATTAAAAAAATATAAGTATTAAGATAACCGTTCCTTGAATATTATATTATACTTCCCTAGTAAAAGCTATTTTGTTTTATAATGGTTTAGGTATAGTTAATTAAGAATTTCTTAATTATTTATAGTAGTAATTATTACCCTAGGGCTAAGTGTGACGAAACTCAAACTATCTGACAAAGGTAATCGTTTCGACGGTTGGTATGCGGGTAAGAAGTACAGATGCGCCGGGTTGTTTACTCGGAGGTTGTGAAATCGTAGTTTTTAGTGGGTTTTCGGCTGAAATACGGGACTGCGTCCAGAATTCTGACACCCCCTGGTGCGTATTGGCTTTGGCAACAAGTCGGCATTGCGTTCGGCAATATATCGGCCAGTGCCAATCCGTTGGATTTAAGGAAAGCGGGAGCTAATCTTATCCGGCCAAAAAGATCCCAGCTCAAAATTATTTTCGAGCTCTTTTCCTACCTCACCAAGACACCGTTTTTGCGCCAATCCATCAAACCCGCAACAATGGTTACCAAAAGCAAGCTCAAGATGGCCCTTGCCCATGAGAAGGGCACCGACTACAAGCAACTCAATTTGAAAAAGAAAGAGAAGCTTACGCGCAAAAAGTCGAAGAAGGGCGGGGAGAAGTCTGCGAAAAAGACGGACGAGGAATGGGAGGATGTTGACGAGGTCGATGAAGAGAAGGACGATGATGACCCGGAGAAAGATATCGCTGGAGACGAGGCAGGAAGCGATGAGGAGGAGGATGCTGCGACAATGCAGGTATGTTGAAATTCGGAAGTCGCTCAGTAAGACCGCTAACAACCCCGCAGATTGATTTTGCAGGCATCGATGAAAGCGATAGCGATTCTTCTGCTGGGGAGAATGATCAAGATAACTCGGATTCAGAAGATGAAGATGACGAAGACATTCCAGTGTCCGACCTCGAAGACCTTTCCGATGACGAAAAAGAAGATATAATCCCCCATCAGCGCCTTACCATAAACAATACCGTGGCCCTCACAGCAGCCTTAAAACGAATCGCGCTACCTGTGGCTAAAATGAGCTTCGCCGAACATCAGTCAATTACTACTTCCGAGCCAGTCGCAATCGAGGATGTATCCGATGATTTGAAGCGCGAGTTAGCATTCTATGCGCAATCCCTTTCTGCTGCTCAGCAGGCACGAAAACTACTCAAGAATGAGGGTGTGCCATTTACAAGACCGAAGGATTACTTTGCAGAGATGGTCAAGGCAGATGAACACATGGCAAAGATCAAAGCGAAGCTCATCGAGGAGGCAGCAGGCAAGAAGGCTAGCGCGGAAGCTAGAAAACAGAGAGATCTGAAGAAATTCGGAAAGCAGGTACAAGTTGCGAAACAGCAAGAGCGGGATAAAGAACGCAAAACGACTTTGGATAAAATCAAGGATTTGAAGAGAAGTGAGTTTTCTTTACATTTTATCATCTCTAGCATCGCGAAACTAATTGTATTCCCACAGAGCGTCAAGGTGCAGACAACGTTGCGACCAATGAGGTGGATCTCTTTGATGTCGCTCTCGAAGACGAGACTTCAAAATCCAACTCCCGCAAAAACCGAGAAGGGCCCAATAAGCGCCAGAAGAAGGACGACAAATACGGACACGGTGGAAAGAAGAGGTTCAAGAAGAGTGGTGATGCAATGAGCAGTGGCGATTTGAAGGGATTTTCAAGCAA
Source organism: Hymenoscyphus albidus (assembly GCA_911693285.1). Classification (NCBI taxonomy): domain Eukaryota; kingdom Fungi; phylum Ascomycota; class Leotiomycetes; order Helotiales; family Helotiaceae; genus Hymenoscyphus; species Hymenoscyphus albidus. Next base: position 8,734 of record CAJVRM010000152.1, on the reverse strand, counting down.
GAAGATGAAGGGAGGAGCCGCGAAACGACCAGGGAAGGCGAGAAGAGCCGGCGGAAAGAGGTGATGAAGGGTCGCATTGTATCACATGGGTGCTTGTTATGGGAAAGAAAATTAAGGGATGGCGTTCTGGTATCGCCTGTATGAAATGCTTTTGTACAGATCATTGAGTGTGTGAAGAGTTTGTGAATAGCAAGTTCTTCTCTTGGCCTCGATTGGGCTGCAAGTGCTAATGAAATACATTCAAGAAAACTTTAATGGTTGGGTCAAGGGATCTTGACACAATGCAAGAAGTACAGCAAAAATACCTCCTAGTCTATGACTAATTAAATTCCGTGTATAGAGTGCAGCTAGTCCTATCTAGGAGCTCTGTCTTTGCAACGAATATCCCTCTTCTCTATAAATTGGCCAGTGGGAAGGGCCTCCCTAGACCGGCGATACAATTCCATATAATCTTAGTAATAGCCTTTCCTTTTTATTAACTATGTGTTAGCCCATCTCAAACTTTGACCATCTATCTCAATTGGCCCGATTCAAATGATCAATCAGCAAGTCAGTAAGATTGGTAGAGTTTGATGGAGAATTAGTTGCTGATATCCAAGTATTTTAAAGGTTTTTAGACTGATACGACTGTTTGTTCCCTACGCACCTCTTTCGCTGTTTTCTGCGTCGATTTCGAAAGTCGAAATGTAAGATGTTGCTAGGAATATGGAAGGCCAGGGTGCCAGAAGAGTTGCATTCAGATAAGTGGGCAGCTAACTACTATGGGCGGGAGCCTGGCTTATGAGGTCTTCGCATTTGCCCCACCTTGGTGTTCCATTCCTAATCATGCAGGTCCTATGCGGTGGAAACCACGGGTCAGATTAGCTGACAACACAAGATAGTTCGTTTGGTATCCCTTATGAGAGTAAATCTCCCTCGAGCACTGAGTCGTGAACGATACATGCTAAAACACGATGCACGATCTGTTTCCTTGCCCGTAGCATTTCTTCTCGGCAATCTTCTCTATTTTGCGTTGAGATGAACCTTCTTTGATGGGTTGGTGCTCCACATCCTTTTTTGTGGGAGTTCGGTTGGGAATAGGATGTTCCTCATGAGAAGGTCGTGGCATATTCGTGTGGTTACTGAATAGAGGAAGTTGGTAGAGCTATGGGGGACGGAGCTCTCAGGTAGCTTAATAGATATCCCTCGCTCTTTACAGAAGAACTTGCAATTTCTTTTCAGTGAAGCGAAAGGAACCTTTGGCGAGAGGAGAATTGAGAGTCAGCGCATTTTGTACGCTCAGAATTCTGAAATGGAATGAGTGACTCGTTCGCTAAACGAGTGCCGAGCCTTGTATTGGCGTCGATCGATCAAGCTACTCCTGAGCTGTCACGCTAGTTCTTGAAATCTCTATGCTTCTAAGTCATAATGTTTCGATTATAGAGAAACGGGATCCCACCCTTCCCTATTGACGAATCCTTCACCGAACTCCCAATTGGGTCACGGTGTCGAAGCGACGAAGATTCTTTAGCTGCTCCACTGTTACTCAAAGGACTTAGATCGAGAGGTCAAAGTTAGAGCAACTCTAAGGTCTCTCTTGACAAGGTAGCTATGGAGCTATGGTCATTGTTTTATTCTCCGGGCAAAGGGGAGGTTCCGAGTGCATTTCCTCCGGATCCCGCCCGTCACGTTCGAGTGTAACGTCAAGTCACCGAGCTCTGATTCTACTTCGTGCTACATGTTTCTTCACGGATCGGCGATATAGCAATGCCAGTGTTTGATACATAGCCTCTTACTATAATAATGGATAAACTTGGGCGGACTTACACCCCTCATAAAGAGGCTACGAAATCCAGAGAAGATATATTTGAACCTCGATCTTTCCCAAATCTTGAGACTGCACTTAAAGCTTTAGAATGTACGCACAGGACTTCGAGAATAGCCTCAAATTTCGACTTGATTTTACAGCATCGCCTCTTAGAGGCAGCTGGGCTCAATTTTGTCCGATTACCTGTACAGTTAAAGGTATGACTCTAGTGCATCAGGATTAGATTATTGGTATGCTATGATAAGAAGAAGACTATTGGGTTGTTCACTTGGAAGTGAACTCGTTACTTGTATCAAAGATGTCAAACTAATATGATAAGATTGATAACTAAGTTGAGCACGAAGCTCCTATCTAATGGCAGACGTGCCAGTCTTATATAGAACCTTCATCCTCAAGTACTATGATCTGGGTAGCCAACTCGCCTGTCGAGCTGGCGGTCCGTTTCGCTAGGTCGCCGAGCGATCCAGCGATCCAACTTAATCATGTGACCATAACCAATGGAAATCCCTGGATCGCTTAGCTACCCTAAGCGATCCCTATTTGCTATAAGAAACCTGGGTATGCCTGTCGAGGGTTGCGCCTCTTATTATGACAAGTATCACGTGAGCACGTGATTCGTGACATAGGTCTAGCTATATTATTTACGGCCTTAAACGCTATCTTAAGCCTTATACGCTTATTAATTATAAGAGCTTTATTTAATATAATATTAAAAGCTTAGCGTATAGGTTTGTAGTATTATTCTACTCGTCTAATCGAATTATAGGCTTCTATAGGGACTATGTTAATAGTTACGTCTATTGTTTTAGCGTATATTCAAAATTCTCTACTAGTAAGTTATTTACCCTAGTATATAGTAATTATATCTAGCGGTCCTAGGTATATATAAATCTACTCTCTTAGTATAAGCTCCTAGACGGTTTTAGCCTTAATATTTGTAAGCTAATCGCTAGCTTAATAATTAGTAGCCTTATTAACTAAATAGCCTACTAGCTTACTTTTAATATAAAAGATATCCAAGTAAACGTTAAAGTTAAACTTATAATCGTTATAGATTATAAATTTAAATCGTCCTAGCGACTTTTAGTATATCTAGTACTTATTATAGTACTTATTAAGAGCCTTAATTACTTTATAGGTAAAGTTAGCGTAGCTAGCTCTCTAGAGTATATCGTATAGTTTATAGATAGAAGGGTAGCCGAATCTTTAGTAGAGTCTTCGAAGCTCTAGCTCGGTTAGAAGCGTTTAGTAGTATTTACTATATGAATCGTTTATTACTAGCTACTAATTACCCTATTAGATAAAAGAGTAGCTAAAAATATAAATAGTTAAGAAACTTTTTAAAGCTTTACTCTTATTTATAGTAACCTTTTCTATACGGTTGTTATATATAATTCTTTAGGTAATTAAGGTCCTTAATATATAAGTTATAATAAAAGATATATTTGTCACGAATCACGTGCTCACGTGATACTTGTCATAATAAGAGGCGCAACCCTCGACAGGCACATCCAGGATTCTTATAGCAAATAGGGATCGTTTGGAGTAGCTAAGCGATCCAGGGATTTCTCTGTATTGTTATCACGTGATATTAGGAGTTCGCCAGTTAGCCGGGCGAACAGGCGAAGTTAGCCAGTTCGATTGTCGAACGAGCGAACATCGAGAGAACGAAGGTTCTATATAAGACTGGCACGTCTGCCATTAGATAGGAGCTTCGTGCTCAACTTAGTTATCAATATTATCATATTAGTTTGACATCTTTGATACAAGTAACGAGTTCACTTCCAAGTGAACAACCCGATAGTCTTCTTCTTATCATA
>CAJVRM010000151.1:3251-122092 GCA_911693285.1 Hymenoscyphus albidus | reverse complement strand
TATACAGAACCCAGATAGCCTTGCATCAGTACTCAAAAGGGCTAATTGGATCACGAACCTTGTCCACCCTCCCCAGTCCCCAGATCTCAATCCTATAGAGGCTCTTTGGAATATCCTTAAGCAAAGAATACGTCGGAGAGTATGGAATACAATTGCGGAGCTTAAGGAGGTGGTTCAGGACGAATGGAGTAAGATTACAATGGAGGAAGTTCGTGCCCGTAAAGCGGATATGCCTCGGCGATGTAAATTACTAGTTAAAACGAGTGGGAAGCCTATAAAGACTGCGAAGTGGTAATAAAAGTTTGAATAGTAGTAATTTTTAGTGTTCTTGATTACGTAATTTAGAAGTTGTACTGTCCCACGAATTCTGTCACCCACTGGTGGTCTTTTACTTCTTTTAAAGTAAGTCTAGTATCGCTATAGTATCCGAGTAAATATACTCGGTAGCACGGACCACCTAACTAGGTATAGACCAATTATTAACTAATTAGTAATTACTCTAAACTAACTAAATACCTAACGAATAAACAAATATATATACTTATGCTATAAGTTTATACCTCCTTACGTATTATAAACCTTATATTAATCCTATGTGCACTCCTCCTCCTCCCCCTTCCTCCTCCTACCTCCCTCTCCCTCTACCCCCCTCATCCCTGTAACCTCTTCCCCTCCCCAAACAAAAACTCCAGAAAAAACCAAAAATCCAGCGAACTAAACCTAATCCACCTACCTACCTTAAACCCAAACATCCCTCCCTCCCATCCTGCCTCCCCCTCCAGAAAAATCCTTGTACGAGTACAGTAAATCCATCCATCCCTCTAACCCCCTCTACCTACCAACCTCCACCTCATCCATCCACCATCAATCCTCTAAAACCTCGACCAACACTCCCCCGAACGGTAATTACAGGATAAGGTAAATTACCTCTCTACACAGCTAATCTAGATCTAATAACCCTCAACCACACTTTCTTCACTATTCACTCTTTACTCTCCACTCCTTCTAAATCATCTAATTACACCATTTCTTTACCACAACAGTCACGCTCAAGTCAATTTAGTATACCGAGATTTCCAATTTCCCCTACATCCACCAATCGTAACTAGCACACTCCGTAAAGCTCTTGAAGTGAATCAGGTTCACTACCCTTGATTGCTAGCAAAACACTACCATCACAATCTTACTCCCTCAACCCTTCGTCAAAAATACTTACAATTCACGGCAATTATGAATCCAAAGATCTGGCATGATGGATGGCATTATCTTGGGTAGAGTAGAGTAGGTTCGAGTCGGAACTCAACTAATTTACAAACCACTTGACTAGTTTCAAGCAATCATGCAGAATGCTATGTGCCGCGCGTGGAATTCTTTGCCCTCCTGTATAGCCATTTCGTTATTCCCCCCAAGTCATCCACGACGCAAGCGAAAGTAGAAAAAGAAAACACGCAAGACAGAAAGCAACGCAACGAGAAACCTCCCCAGAATCCGCCCATACCATTATTTATTCCCCCAAGAATGTATATTGAACATGCCGTGCCATGTTGGATGATTGTCGAGTCAAGCGGGCGCTCACTCCTTGGTATTTTCTGGCTTCATCCATCAATCCATCCACTCTCCCTCTCCCTCCCCTAATAATTAACCACCCCGGGCGTGCTCTCTTCCACGAAATTGAAAAAAAAAAAAAAAAACAGGCAAGGAAAAAAAGGAAATAAGGAAATCATGTATAGCAAAACATGTATCTCAAGTAACAGAGGGTCTGCTCTGAATGCTTTCGAAATCTATCGTCAAGACGAAAGTCGAGTGACGCAAGCGAGCTTGAATGACCATGTAACCTAGTGCTTCGTGACCATAATGCAACTAGCATTGTCGAGTATTGTGTGAATCGTGCTCTCGTGTGACATGCCGTGAGTGTGGCATTTTCGTTCCGAAATTGGATGTAATGACATCGGCACGCCGTTCGATTACTGCGATCCTGCTGGCAAGTCTCACTTCGAATGCGAGTAGTCAGACCAGATCGTAGCTGCTCGAGCCATTGAGAAATCCATAAATCGAAAAGTAGGAAAGTAAGCATAATGAGATGAGTTTTTTGATATATCGAGCCATTACCGAATAGATCGCCGGAAGACGTTCAGGTATTGATCAGTGGTTGGTTGAGATCAGTCAAAGCGAGACTGCCGCGAGTCGAAATTCGGAGGAGTCGAAGAAACGATCGAGGTGCATCGCCCAAGGAAATAAATCAATACCACTGATTATCCTCTCGCTTCGCAGGTCGGTATGCGCCAGAGGGGTATCCAGTTCCGGTTGCTGCACCTTTCGAGGCAGATCGCAGCCTATTTTCGGAGACTATAGCGTCAGCCATCTAGTCAGCATATTGTTCTCCTCGCGGCCAGCGTCATCGAAGCACACTAAACGCGAAGAGGAAAAAAATAATCCCTTACAAGGAGGAACCGGAACTAGCAAGAAACTCACATCCTATCACTTCCTCCAACGGCACGGTTGGTATCCGGAGTGTCGACACCACCACCACTGGCTCCGCGCTCAATCACCTTGCGGCGAGATCCTGAGATCGCACCAGGCTTGGAAGCACTGGATGTGTGTTGAGGGGCGGCTCCACCGGCAGTGGCTTGGTTGGTTCGGGTACGAGGCTTGTCGTCTTCATCTTGAGTTGGTTGTTGACCGGCAGCTTGAGCAATGGCCTGAGCATTCTTTTGGTATTTGTAAACGGTCCAGTCGAAGACGTAATCGTATTGGAATCCCTCGCGGACGAAGAGGTCACGGAAGATCTTTCGGAGGTAGGAGTAGTCCGGCTTGTCATCGAAACGAAGGGATCGAGTGTAGTTGAGGTAGATGGCAAACTCGTTGGGGAAACCACGGCAAAGAACTTCAGTTGGGGTAGTCATCTTCTTCTCCATGATACGGTCGTACTTTTGCTTCTTGGTGGCAGCCTTCAGTCCTTGCCATGGGAGGGATCCACGACAGAAGTAGAGCATCACATATCCGAGAGATTCCATGTCATCACGACGGGATTGTTCTATGAAAGTTAGCTTTAGACATGGAGAAGTTTAGTGGTAACATACCGACTCCCAAATGGGTGTTGATTGAAGCATAACGAGCAGTACCGGTCAAGTTCTTGTTCTCACGATATGGGATGTGGAAGTGAGTCTTGGGGTCACGGTACTTCTTGGCCAAACCGAAATCGATGACATTAACCTGGTTACCACGCTTACCAATACCCATCAGGAAGTTGTCGGGCTTGATATCACGGTGGATAAAGGACTTGGCGTGAATGTACTCGATACGGGAAATGAGCTGATCTGCCAAAAGAAGGACCGTCTTCAAGGAGAACTTGCGGTTGCAAAAGTTGAAAAGATCCTCCAAACTGGGTCCAAGGAGATCCAAGACCATGGCATTGTAATCACACTCAGTTCCGAACCAGCGGACAAACGGAATACCGACACCTCCAGCCAGGGACTTGTAGACGCGGGCTTCATACTCAAGTTGTGGGTGCTTGGCCTTGACACTCTCGAGCTTGATGGCGATTTCCTCTCCGGAAATGATGTTGGTTCCGAGGTAAATATCTCCGAAACTACCACTACCAATCTTTCGACCAATACGGTATTTGTTACCAACGCGAAGATCCTGTTGACTACACGTTAGCATGATGCAACTCTTTTGGCCAAGCATATGCGGTGGTCCTAGAGATATGGAAAGAAGAGAAGAGGGAGCACAAGGCTGGGAAAGAGGATCAAGGTTATGACTCTTCTGGCAGCCGAGCACCGTTACAGAAGAGGTAAACAGAAGGTGCTCATAGAAGGCTGAAGAAAGGGAGTATAAACCAGAGGATTGGCTTTCGACTTGGAAGCGGGTGGATTCACCATAGTAGTCATCTTGAGGTTGGACGAAGGACTCCTGGTATCGGACACCCGATACGAGAGAATTTGTGTGGTTTGTGGTGGTGTTGATCGATCGACCAAGTAGATCGTATGCGAGGACGAGGGAGGAGGAAGTTGGAGGACTAGAGTTGTTGAGAGAAGATATTAGCGTGGTATGGGAAGTTTCTTCGGTGGTGGTTGAGGATGAGGGTCAAGCTAGGCTAAGACCACGCGAACAGTTGAAAGCGAAGCCGAAGCGGTGTGGTGCCAACACGCGTCCCAAACGACCCAACAAAGGTGAATAACAGCAGTTTGCAAAGCCCGGTGGATCAAGGCACGAGTGACTGTAGTGTTCTTGTATTGGTGTTGAGACGCGAGGAATTCTCAAGGGGGAATGTATGGTGGTCGGAGTATTAGAGTGGGTGGTATTTCGGTACGTACCTGGTCCTGCTTCAAGGGCGAGCGGTAGCTGGGAAAAGGGCCGCAAAGGGCTGCACGAGAGGTAGTGCGAGGGAGAAGGACGATGGTGGCAGCTGATGTTGGGCTGTAGGTCCTCACACGCTGGGGGTAGTCAACCTCGGTGGGGATGTGGTGTTGATGACTTTCGTCGTCGTCGTGATGGTGGGGAGAGACCTTGAGGTTGAAGGTGGAAAGAGGAAGGAAGACTAAGACTAAGACTGGATTGCGTTGCGTTGCTGGGCTTGGGGTTGGGGCTTGGGCTGTCTCGCTTGTGATTAGCGCGCACGGTTTCGCGCTAACTGCTTTGGGAGGCTACAAATGCGTGGACGCTGGAAGGTGCGGGAAGGGGGATCAAGGGGTGCCAGATGCAGTGGACTTGGGTAGTCACGATAGCGTAGCACAGGCTGGTGGGCTGTCTCGCACAGGTGCCGCGAGAGCCTGGGACAGTGGGAGCCAGCTGGAGAAGGCAGAACCTGGATTCCAGAAGTTTGGTGCCAGTTCCGATCCACGCACCAAAATAGAATGGCGATGCCGAGAATCAACGACCGAGGAGAAAGGAGGAGAGTAAATTTACATTGTCCTTCACTCTCGTCAATGACATAATATGCCTTTCATACACACGAAAGTGGATTTCCAATATACAATACTTTATATAATACTGATACCAACACATCCAAACACTTTGGCTCACACTGCTTGCATTATTGGCTTTGTCTGCATCCAGTGAGTGCTTGCATAATAGCTACCTAATGAGGACAACCAGTTTGCCTTGAACTGTACAGTGCTACTCATTCCAACAATTCTAGGTTTTTATGCCAGGAGCAGTACTAGTACGAGGGTGTATAGTCGGAAGCGTATAGCTATACCTAATCTACAGAGCAGACAAGACTACCTAGTCCAAGTTAGGCTGTACTAGCGAGTGTACCAGTGGCTGTACGGAGAAACCATATCCGTACCTGCACCGAAGTCAAAGACGTTAGGGCTAGGCGTCAGTTCATCCTTCATCACGAACTCCTGCAAACCCTTGTAAGCCTTCATGATATTCCGTCTCCTTAAGGACTTCACTTTCTCTACTTCCATCTCTCCAACTCCCGACCTATTCCTTATCTTTATTTGTTGATATCAAAATTAAACCATACCATACTCCATCCTTTTTCAATCATGCATTGCAGTTTGACCGGAGCATTATATCCTGAGGAAAAGCAATTTCAGAGCAATTTCAGGCCTGTGCTTCGTCAACCCTATGACTTTAAGGACTTACTTCGTAAATGGCCTGCTCGCAGGGAACAACACGACTTTACTGTCACATCCCCTGTAAACCGAGTTGCATCCCTTGCCTAACCCTCGTCTTGCCTAGTCTTGCCCTTGTTTTATACAAAGGAAGGTATATTTAGGATAAATGTACAATTAGAACCCTGGATTTCAACGCTGCTTTTCTACTAAGTTATCGGGTGCCTGACTCGTAGGCAAATAAGGCAGGAGTAAAGGGGAGAAAAGGAAGCTATTCGCAACTTTGAAGGTACTTGAGAGAATAAAGTAGCTTCTAGAGTAGCTAGGCTAGCCACCTTCTACCTCCTTACGCGTAGGTAGGTATAGGAAGAAACGTAATAAAAAGGTATTACTATAAGATATTTATTTAGGTAGATTTCTTAATAGATTCCCCGTAAGTAACTCAGCTTAGTCTCTTCTACAAGCAGCCTTATAATTCCTCTTCGACTCACGCTGTTCTGTAGTGTATTACGAGTAGGTACGGAGGTAGAGCTAACTTGCCCTTTGAAAGCAGCGTGCAACAGGGGCAGGGATAATGACAGTGAAGTCGTGTTGTTCCCTGCGAGCAGGCCATTTACGAAGTAAGTCGTAAAATCTACTTTAAGGACTGACGCGATTGACGATTGACATTGAAAGGGCGCACAAATCTCCGTGTGTCGAAGCAGAAGCCTGATGTAATGATTGTTGTCGCCCAAGCCTGAAAGAGGGGCAAAGGCAAAAAAAACTGGTTCTGATCCGTCATCCCTATCCAAACTCCGCTGACCGCCACAGCCAAATTCCAGCATCCCCGACATGTCTGCATTTCTGCAATTCTTCTTTTCTTCTACTCCTTCTTTTTTCGGTGGATGATTCCTCTGTTGAATTGTAGGTTCGCCAAGAGTGGTAATTAGCATTGTGCTGGGCGTAAGTAAAGTAAAAATGGCACCAATACACTACTCGTAACATGCCATTTTCCACACAGCCTTGTCAGTAGCACTCCGTAGCCCAAGTGGTTTGCGATGCACTGATGGCAGGCAGTCATTATTGCAGCCCAACTGGTCGCCCCCGCCCTGATCGGTGGTGCATAATCTCCCCCGAAACCCCAGTCCTTGAAGTGGTGCTGACTTTGCACTGGACAATCACATCCCGTCACTACTCATGAAATCCCCGGCTGGTATCATTGGTGTCAAACCGCATACATTCATCACAATCCCCTCATGAATCTCATCAACTCAAAATGCAAAGTTGATCAAGAATTCAGCCTCACGACCTCGCACACAATGCGATGCGCACAGCCTTTTCCCCCTACCGACTCGCCCTCCTCGCCCTCGCCCTCGCTCTCCACGGCCAGCGCATTGAAGGCTGCCGTTTCAAGGAGTTGCCTCGTTGCGCGATTAAATTAACATACGGTACATTTCTCATCAAGCACCGACCATTCAAGGCTCAGTGAGTCCACCGCATCGCACCGTCCATACGGTCCATCTGGTCAGGTGCCGGCCAGAGCCTGTGCCAGACTTGGTAGCGACTGAGATATCTGTACACCCGTCTGGGCATTATCCAACATCAGATTTGGGCATACTCATACTCATACTTCATACAAAAGAACCCGCCGGATGCCTGACTGGTAGCCTTACCATATCCTATAGGCAGACAGGCAATAATGATGCAGGCTGATTAGCGTTTCCATGATTTATGCATACAGTATGTATGTATGCTAGCTTAGGTAGGTGGCTGGCTGTCGCTGTAGTCTGGCTGACATTTCCCCAGACCCAAACGGCCGTAGAACACAAGACAAGACCACAAAAGAATCAGGAATTATTGCAGTACAGTACAGGAAACGGAAGGTCTCATATCCATCAATCCCATCCAATCGCGATCAAGAGACCAAGTATCGCCTCCTTTCAGATGAACATGATGCCGAACGTGCCGTACGTGCGTGCAGGAAAATCATCTCAACTGCACCTCGGACCCGTGGACAGGTACGAGTAGAGCGTGACCAAAGTACTTGTATAATATGTACAAGTACAGTACTTCGTACATTGCCGATCTCACCAAAGGTTACCAGTCCGGCATCACAATCGATCAAGATATCCGCGTTCACGTTCACCAACTTTCCTTCAGACAGTATTCGGCTTGCCTCTATAATCACGTCAGCATCTGCCCACGCGAATGAAAGAGTCATAGCCTCGTCTTCCATACATAATCGTACCATAATCAATACCTTAATAACCTTTGTACCTTCTCCGCATCTTTCAAGAACGCCATGGCCTGGCCCGCAATCAGCCACTGATATACAACAATACATCCAATCTCCAATCCACACATATCAAAAGACCATCCACCAACCGATTTCGGAACATCGTACATAGCCCCGAACACCCAATCCTCACGCCCTCCAATCCCATAGCCAGCCTCGCTATCCCCAAGGTAGGAGACGATTCCAAATCCAACCTCTCGGATCTCCACCCTCTTCCTACACGCTCCAGACCCTCTTGGCTTTCTTTCCAGAACAACACAACTCCTTGATATCTGCATCTTCCTTCCTCCATCACATCTCCCACTATCCTGCATCTCCACCAGTTCTTCCCCCAATCCGTATATTATTTATACTTCGTTCATCGTCCCCCATCCTTTGATTGGTCTCTCCCCTCCCAAAGTCAGGGACCAAGACCAAGACCCGCTCTCGATAAGGAAGCCGTGGGGCATGGCATGGCATCCATCATAAATTTTACTTGCATTCGCCATTTTATCCAGAGAGCAAGTAGTGATCTTCACTGGGGATGTGTGGTGGTAAAAATAGTATCTGCGGGCGGGTCAATCACTAGTGGATTATCTATGTAGGCGTAGGGTTGGTGGGGTAGGTTGGGGTGGTTCGTTTCCATCTCGGTGAGGTGAGGTGGGGTAAGGGGTAAGATGGTTTTTATACCCTTACTCCGTACCCTTTTTTAGCAATATATTTCCTATATCTACGAGTATAAAGGTAAGAAGAGGCGAGGGAGAGGAAAGGGGTTCCAATTACCTATACTAGGACTCTGTTACGTGTCTTAGTACGCTACCTACCTACTTACTTAGAACCTACCTAGGTATCTATAAGTAGAGTAACTAGAAGGTTTATATACTCGACTCTTTCCTTTTTACTTTTACTTTTGAGAATTAAATTACTAGATACCTTTCTAGTAGGGTTCGGTTTAGAGGTATTCCTTTGAAATATCTATCTCTTTGTTCTATTATATATATATTTTAATTTTTAAGTTTACGATTTCCTATTTAAGTAGTCGAACAGGTCGGAACAATACCTAGACGTACTATAGGGCTTAGTCTAATATATTAGAATCGATTAAATAGTACTTATAGAGGCTTATACTATCTCTAATATAAAAGGGAGCTACTTAGCTATATCTATACTATAAAATAGCTAAAAATTATATTCTACTAACCCTATGTCACTAATCACGTATTATCACGTGAGAAGTGAAGAGCAGACGGCGTCCTGACAAGTCAAGCACTAATTAACGCTCTTATAGCAAATGGGATCGCTTGGGCCAGCTAAGCGATCCAGGGATTTCCTTCGTATCTTGTCACGTGACTAGTTGGACCGACTGGACCGACGATCGGTCTGAACTTCTGGAACGACAGGACCGACCAGCGGTCCTGGCAAGGTACAGGAAAGTGAAGGGTCTATATAAGACTGGCACGTCTGCCATTAGATAGGAGCTTCGTGCTCAACTTAGTGTAACGAATACTCAAACCGGCTAACTAAACTTGGCTGGGTGTTCGCTGGTTGGTATGCTATGATAAGAAGACTATCGGGTTGGTCACTTGGAAGTGAACTCGTTACTTGTATCAAAGATGTCAAACTAATATGATAAGATTGATTATAACTAAGTTGAGCACGAAGCTCCTATCTAATGGCAGACGTGCCAGTCTTATATAGATCCTTTCATGTTCGTGGATCGTACTGGATCATGCAGATCTACGCTCCTGGATCGTGGATCATTACGATCCAAAAGATCCAGGTCACGTGACCTTTCCAATCAATGAAAATCCCTGGATCGCTTAGCTGGTCTAAGAATCCCTTTCTGCTATAAGAAACCTGGGTGTGCCTGCCGAGGGTTGCGCCTGCCGAGGGTTGCGCCTCTTATTATGACAAGTATCACGTGAGCACGTGATTCGTGACAGTTAGCCAGTTTGAGTATTCGTTACACTTAGGTAATTATAAAAATTCCGATAATATTAATAAAGAGATAGACTTAAGTAATACTAGCGATTTAGATTAGTTAGTCTTCTAATATTATTTTAACGTTTCTTATAATAGCTTCGGGATTACCTTTTTAATACAAATAAGCTTTAAAAATAAGCGTTTTCGGTTAATTATCGCTTAAAGAGGAAATCGTAAACCTAAAAATCTAAATATATATATAACGCGATAAGGAGATAAGGTTATGAAAACGTAGTTTTCAGTATATTTTCGGCGAAAATCCCGGACTACGTCTTTAATTCTAACTAGGGTTAGGCATTTAGATCTAATTTATATAAATTAGAAATAATTAATAATTTAGGCGTTTAGGTAATAATAAATTAGATTCTAATTATATATATTATATAACCTAAAACGTAACCTCGGGGCGGAATATTCTGATATTCGGCGGGGCTATAATACTAAATTCCTAGTATTATTAACCTTTATATAAACGAAAGACTTATTAAACTTAGAAGAGTACTTATATAAATAAAAGAAAAAGATAATAAATCTAATAAAGGTTTAAGTAATATTAAGCTTAACGAATTAAGTAATAAGGAAGAGGTTTAGTATTAATAATTCTATAAATTTAGTACTCTTCTATATATATTTTTAGTAGTCTTTCTAGTAAATTTTATCTAAATTTATACTACTAAAACTATACTAAGATTATAAATTAGATATTAAAAAATAATTTACGCTAATTTACGGGTTTATAAATTAGATTTAGCAAATCTAAATTTAAATTCAACAACCCTAATTCTGACACCCCCTGGTGGGCTATTAGCTGTAGGTTAAGCGACGTTAAGCGAGAATCTAAGTCGGGCGCCATAAGATTGGATAGCATCAGCAATTCTGCCTTGTCCTATAATGTTCTTGAGGCTCGAAAGTGAAGCATTGGTATTTTCATTGACATTGTTAGCTTTGAGGTCATTGATGCGGATTAGCCACGTCGAGTATGTCGAGAGATCCGAGTTAATATCCACTACATTTTCATCTTTGAAGATGGTTAATTACTGCCGTAACGACGTTCATCCATATTCTTCCACTGGTTGTCCCATCTGATTCACCACTTGGGTTTGTGGCGTAAGCGAGTTCTATGAAATTTTCCCTGTCTAAGCAAAGAAAGGTATTCGAATGTCCTATAAAGAGCACCGTACTTATTTTGGTCCAATATTTGGATATTATTCCTGGGTACTCAGCCAGAAGCCATCCTCTCCAATTCCTAATATCTTGGTAGTGCTACTAACTTTGACGTACTCAGTAAGTGTTCTTGTGATCACAGAAGATGAAGGATTCGTTAAGTTTTGTTGGAATGGAATATAAGATTTAAGTAGAGTTGCTGCCCTATAGTACCCGCGATACCCTTCTGCAGTTCTAATACAGCGAGATAAAGCGAGATAAACTGGACTATATTTCAGCGAACTGAGAGAAATAAGCTGTGAAGGGAATGTTTAAGGCGGAGCCTGTGATAAATTGATAATGGTGCATAACGCACACAGCCATCTAGTCCTGTCTCCTCGTCAACGAGTCTATCTTGCTGGGGAGAAATTACAAGGACGTATCGAAGCCCAAATTTCAAGATACCTGCATGTGTAATCACAACAAGAATTCTTTTAGGCTATACATTAACTAGTAGATGAGTTAAGTGGATCATTATGGCATAGCGGAAAATTTGTGTTGCTGGCAAATGGCAAGAAATGAAGTCAAACGTAAATTTAAAAGTGCTTGTGGTAGCAAGACTGATGAAGTAAGTAGGTAGGTATTTAGGTTTCAGTATTAGTCAGGCGGGGGACTGACTAGGTTAATAGAGTGGGTATTACTATGGTTAAGATTCTCTCTGGATATAAAAATGAAAGAGGGGAGGCGAGGTATGGTTGCCTATGATGTTCAAAAAGGGGTTGCATATGTCTGCTGAATATGACGTACCCTGTGAAATTGAATTGTTTGAGAAAAGCAGACTTGTGCTCTTAACAAAATCGGAAGGGGTGTTCGTGGGGGTTTCTACTATAAAGGGATAGATGCACAAGTGGGATACGTGAGTAGGCCTAAGCGATGAATCAGTTAGTCGTGTCATTTGAAGTTCAGGCTTCTTTTTATTTGAATATCTAATAATTCATTACATATAAGTAGTTAATAGGGCTCTCTTTAACTTTTTTCATGAATGTTTTTATGTTTTTGGGCGGAACTATAAAAATACAGAACCTATAACCCTCTCGTTGTGGTTGTGTGTGACTGGAGAAGAGGACAGGCACGGCGTGGTCTATACTCTCCCACCACGCCCCCCTTTTTCGTCCTTCCATGTATGAGATTTCACGTCTTCATAATTGTTTTGCGGGGAGACTGACTGAGAAATACAGTTGCAACCACAACTTTAGCATCCATATCTTTATGGATTGTCCAATTTACTACCAGCTTGACGGCATCGCAGTCTTCTCATTTTTGAATATATTATTCTGTTCCAACCTTGGATATCAGTTCTCTTCCTTGAAATTTCAAATCTGGAGGTGAAATTCCGGCCTTTTCTTTCCCTCTCATAGAGTTTTAATATATGTGTTGATTCGCAATGTTGCTCTTCGCGTCGATTCAAACTAAAACCTTTGGAACTAGGTATTTTTTGACTTGTGCACAAGAAATCATTCAATGATAGGTATTTTGGGAAGCTCTCTGACCAAAGTCATAGGTGATCACCTGATTAAACCGCAGGAGCGACTTTCGCGCAAGTGTGCAAAACAAACCCTTGTCTTTTAGCGCCTTCGTGTCACAGCCACATGAATTTGTTTGCTCAACCTGCGGTGATAACTTTTGCCATACAGAAATAATGGTGTTTTCTCGTCGCTGGTAACCATTAAAACCATCTGCCAATCGCTCTTTCCTGGCATCAGTTGTCACGCATCAAGCTTCTTGAATATTCCTTACTTGTAGAGTCAAGGATACAACTTTCCAGATTTGTTGTTGCACTTTGTCACCGGTAGGCATCGCCGAGGCCTTAAGGACATGACGATTGCGTCAGGGAATCCTGAGGGTGTCTCTTCCACTTGAACCGAATTGATAAATTGATAGGACCTCCGCCTTTACCTCACCTGAAAGCCCTCATCTTGGATCGCGATAATGGAACTCAATCCCAATACCAGAACTTCATCACGAGGCTTTGCTTCATCGAATGGGCATGAGAAGAACTTGGAAAAACCAGACTCTCAAGACGTATTGGAGCTCGCTCCGAATAGATCGACAGAGCCATTTGGTTTTGAACCTTTATTTGACAAATCACTCAATAATTTTAGCGGAGCCTTACCTCACCTAAACCTTCAATCCCCAGAACTTCACCCAGAAAGCATGGCTGTGCTGAACGATCGATGGGCAAACACCATCGATCCCGATGATCTATTTTCAGCGTTTCAAGAGTTTGAGACTAGTGCTGGTGGTGAAAGCTCAGATGTGTCTGCGTATTCGTCAATCTCCTCGAACGATACTCCTTCGTCTAGAATTTCAGACATGTCTGCATGTTCGACAATCACCCCAAATGATACTCCCGCATCTAGCAAGTATGAGTATCCAGATCCCACTCGCTATTCATATGATGGAGTGAACCTTGATATGGGCGGTAATTTCTTTGATCGTGAATGGATGCAACTTACATCTACCGCCGGAACTATTGAAAAGCCCCCTACCTATCCCCTTGACGAGATTTATGAGCTCGATCCGAGTAGTCAACTTCCTGCCACCGTCCTTGGTGGTCTCAGTCAGCGAGTAACCAACGTCGGAAATATTTTTCGTAGCAATTATGTAGCACAACACCAAACCCCGATGCAGAGTTGGGGAATTACCAGCTGCAAGTCTCAACCATTTCTTCGAGAACAAGATCGGGTCGAACACGAAAATAAAATGCACCCTGGACAAGAATTAACCTTGGGCTCTGGAAGAGATCAAAACTTCGCATTGATCCGACATCCTGACGTTGAAGCTGATCGGAAAACGTTTTCTGGTTCCAATCAATTGTCACAAAAAAGGCAAAACAACTTTCCCCTCTTAAAAATAGGGTTACATTTTATATCAGTAGCTTTCTACCAAGTTTCGCTAACTAAGTTATTTATTGCAGCACGAACCACCAGGAATATTGTCTCGTTGATGAAAACGAAGAAATATACCGATCCAAAGACAAAACCACGCCCCCCGTGTCGGAATCACAGCCAAAAATGCACTTTCAGCTTGGAGTAGTAGAACAAGGGGAACGTCAGTCATCTCTTGCATCTCAAATAAGTCACGCGGATAACGATTCATCTGTACCCACTGAAAGACAAGGATCTGCCTTAGCTGATAGTGATTGTTCCGCCGGATTTGAAACCGATTCCACTTGGTCAGAGGACTGTAGTGACTGGGCAGAAGATGAGATTGATATCCCCGCGGTCTATGAACATCTACAACAGTTCAAAAGCAGCTCTTATCAAAGCTCAACACCAGGTAAAGAAGATTCGAGCCTGCAAGTCCAGCTGTTATTAAGTCCAATGAGAAGGCAAATTGTGGATAGAATTATGAAAGAGTTCTGGATTATTTTCAACCAAGAATGGTCTGCCAGTTTTCAGAAACATTCTGGCGGGTCGCCGCAATCGACATCTTCGTCAGTCTCCCAACATAACAGCAAAGCTAAAAAGCAGAGTGGCCATCAGCAAGGAAAGCGCTGCAGAGAAGATGAAAACAATGAAGATCCCGAGGAGGACGAGGGAAGAGACTCAAAGCGACCGAGATTAGACTTATCGCCTCGTAAAGCTCCTGAGAATCACCTCAAATTTGCTTGCCCTTATCGAAAGCACAATCCTCGAACGTACTGCCACCGATTTCGCCGCTGGCGGTGCTGTGCTTTAAGCCCCTTAGATACAATAGCACGGGTCAAGTTTGTCTTCCTTACAGATCAAAGACCCTAAACTAATCTAGCCTAGGGGTCACTTGTATCGATACCATCGCATATTCCAATGACCGCGATGTGAGACGCTTCATGCCGGCCCGGATGATCTAGAACGACACACCCTTGCTGTCAAATCATGCGAGCTCAACCATGAGCCACCAGCGGAAGGTATCACCGACAGCATTGAAAAGAAATTGAAAAGTAGGAAAAAGCACACCGAGCCCAGTCACAAGCAGAAAGGTGGCAAGAGCTCTATAGGATATTATTCCCAAGAGAAGAGGTTCCTTCGCCCTGTAAGTGCTGAAAACTGTGCACTTTCTATGTTTTTTGTATTGAGTTATCCTTCATCTTTCAAAAACGTTTGAACGCATCACCACTAACAGAAATGAAAAATAGACTACGAAACAACCAGAGACGACATCATATGCTCACCGGAATCGGAAGAGCTTGCCAGCTATGAAGAATATTCTCGTCGGGAGCTACCGCGATTCTTTCAGAGCGCTCTTGAAACAGCCATTGCCAATGAAGCGCAACCTATCGAAGAGCGGCTGAGAAGCCAATTGGTTGGCATGATCCAGGATTGCCAGGATCGAGTATTTGCAACCTACAAGGCCAATCGAAGCGTAAACACATCGATGAGCAACTCGCAATCACCCCTCCAGGTCGACGATAATAATGATGGCAACTCACAGGATGGCCGCACAGGAATTATCAGATCACTATACGAGCGCGTTCCTTCACAGACTTCAAATAATTTCCATCCAGAGCCAGCACTTGCTACAAATTTCTCGTCCGAAAATGCGCCCTCCGACTCTGGTTATGTTAGCGAGCGCCTCGCACCAAATTCAGAATCTACGAAAACTACAGATGTACTAACATCTGATTCTGTGATAGCCGACAGCCAACAAAACCAGCATTCAAGTGATGCCACACAAGAGGACGAGATGATCACAGCCCTGTCCTTTCCAATAGAAGAGGTTTCCTTGCAGCAGATGAACGGATACGAATTTCAAGACATGCTTTCCTTCAAAATAGATCAGCCATTTTCTTTTGATGAAGTATTTGATGGTTTCAATGTGGATGACTTCATGCCACTGAACGGCGAATTGGTCCAGGAGAATACAGATCGAGAACTGTTTTCTTAGGAAGATAATATTTTATTTTGTAAAGATCATTAAAAATATAAGCTTCTACTGTATGTTTTTGCATTATTGCATTCAGAGTCTGTAAGTTTAATCGAGAAAGATTTCTAAGGCGGTATCAAGATTTCTTAGTTTCGCTGCCATTTTTCATTATTTCTTTACTACAATGTTCCTTAGGTCACAACCGTATGATGGTTGCTAAACCGAGCGGAAGAGTCATGCTTGATAGGTTTCAAGGCCACAGCCTCTGTGCATGAATTACCTTCGGTTGCCACAATAGGTAATACCTCTTTGTATATAGAATCGTAGCTTAGCACGCCCTTATATCCGTCGGGATCTGGAGATTACAGGAAACTCGGAAGTCAAGTGATATAGAATTAAGTATGCTGAGTAAGTTGGTGTTCTCACCCCTGAATTGGGAGGTCCTCGCCGCAGTTGAGGGGATACTCGTATGTACATGCAGTTAGACAGGGGGGTTATCTGGAAACTGCAGAGTCCACATTGTGCCTAAATGCACGTGGGATCCCACTCAGGTATCACGAACGAGGCTGAGCTCGGTGAGGGGCAATTAAAGCAAACCAAAAAACCTCTAAATGAGCGCTATTTTGATAACCTGATAGCCCAGTTCCCATCAGTCATGATAACTGGTCTTCATACCTGTTACCAGTTCCGCATTCATCAACCTTAAAGCACCGATGGATCCATTTACAGCGATAGGCCTGGCCTCAAACATCATCTCGTTTCTGGATTGTGGCGTGAAGATTATTCATAGCGCACGATAGATCTAAGATTCATCTACTGTGATGACAGAGAAAAGCAGCCACTTGGAGTTCATTGCAACAAAGACGAAGCAATTTGCTTCGAATCTTGTTGCACCAGAAAATTCTGCGAAGGACCAGAATGAGAAAGATCTGTGCGACATTGCATTAGAATGTCGCCTCATATCGGTGAAGATCATCAAGCTGTCAGAAAAACTCAAAGCAAGAAATTCGAATTCGAAATTTCAAAGCCTTATCGCAGGTGTTAAAACGAAGTATCGCGGGTCAGAGATAAGCGAGTTGGAGACTAGACTGTCTAGTTGTCGAAGCCAGCTTAGTCTTCAATTTCAATATTCAACGAGGTTAGGTTGTCTTTACATGAACTTTTGATCAGATACTGAATGATTCATACTGTAGTTCCGAAATGAAAATCCAAGTGAAGAATTTGGTCAGACTCTCTGAAGCAGACAGTAGCAAACTCCAGCAACTTCAAAAACAAATAGAAAGCCTCAAAAATGGAGCAACGATTACTTCTTTTAGTTCAGAATCCAAAACCCAGCTGAAAGGTTTGTTGGGAGTTTCAGAAAGTGCTTGTGAAGTTATCTTCCAACAGCGGATTTTGAGAAGTCTCGCATTTGCCGGGATGTCCGGAAGATTCGATTCTGTGCCTGAAGCACACCAGGAAACATTCAAATGGATCTTCGAAGCCGATGGGAATAAAGACAATATATTTGATCATTCTGGTCCCAGGTCTTTTACAAATTGGCTGTCTTCAGATGAGGGTACTTTTCATATCACTGGGAAGTTAGGTTCTGGAAAATCGACATTGATGAAGTTTTTGTGTGACCATGAGAGTACCCAAATAGAGTCGAAGAAAAGGGCAGGTAAGGATTTGATGTCAATCGCTGGACTATCTCCTTTTTTATACTGTTAATGAGTGCTAACAGTTTTTTCGAGGTGATGGAAGCCTTGTATTGGCAAAGTTCTTCTTCTGGAAACGAGGAAGCCCGTTACCAAAGTCACTCGAAGGATTATATCGGTCTTTACTTCACGACGTCTTGAGATCATGTCCAGAATTCATACCCGATGTACTCCCAGATCGTTGGAAGGAAGTCAAGTCAATGCCGTGGCAAGTTCAAAATCAACTAGACATTGGTGCAAAAGAAGCAAAAGAAGCTTTTACTCGCCTAACTTCCCATACAACGCTGTATAAAGACCACTGTTTTTGCTATTTCATCGATGGTCTCGATGAGTACGAAGAGACAACCGAAGATGACTATAAATCGATGGTGGAAACACTTGCTGGATGGACAAATATATCGCACCGTGTAAAGATATGTATCTCCAGTAGAGAATACAACGTTTTTCTAAATGCCTTTTCTGGCGAAAGACGCATTCGGCTTCAAGACCTGACCAAGAGAGACATGCAGAGATATGTCAGGGAAAGATTGCACAGTACGGGCGACGCAAAATCAGAAAGGATTGTCAACGAAATTGTCGAAAAAGGAAAAGGAATATTTTTCTGGGTTGCTTTAGTCGTCAAAAACTTTCAGGCTTGTTTTGAAGATAGCCACGAATTATCGGAACTCGAGAAACTCCTAGATACTCCCTTAGAAGAGCTGAACAATCTGTTTAGTCATCTTCTCGGATCCCTAGAGCAATCATATCGGAAGAGGGCGGCGCTAATATTCGCAATGACTGAAACAGCTCGTCAGTTCGCCGAATTTGCCTCTCCCAACTGCGAAAACAGAGGTCTGTCACCAATGTGCTGCTCATTCCTTGATGATTTTGATGAGGATCCCTTGTTTGCCACAAGGACCCCATATCGCTATTTCAGCATGAATCTCATAGAGAGGGGAAAAAGAGAAGCACATGCAATGAAACGGATCAATGGGTACTGCAAGGGATTATTGGAATTTGAAGATAATGACGTTTTGGGGAGAGCGTTTCTGTCTTATACGCATCGCTCAGTACCAGAATTCCTAAGGACTGGAGACTGTGCAAAGGATACGAGCTTTAATCTTGAGGGCATTGTTGTCGAAGAAGTCATTTGTCAACTTTGGCTCGGTGATATTCGTACTACTGCTCCTCACAGTATCTCCAATAAGCAAATGGGCTGCTACGCGTTTGCTATCGTCGAAATGAGTAATCGATGTAAAATTAACCAGTTCCTGTTCCTCTTACTAGAAACGTTGAGCACAGCCGTTACATTGCATGAACTTGTCATAGAATCCGATGATAGGTACGAGCACAATGCAGTGGTAATTCATTGTCGCAGCGAGATATTATTCACATCGTGTCGAGTTGGCTACTCCGATAACACACGGCCCTACAGAGCAAGGGTTGCAATATCAAATCCCATCCACCTGGCAGCATTTGTGGGAGAAACGAAGTATGTACGATGGAAGCTGGAAAATGATCCATCAATTGTTGCGTCAAATAATCTAACAACACTCTTGATTTGCTGTTCAATGTATTCAGATCAACTCATTCTACATGAAGAAATTCTGAGGCGCGGCGTCTCAGCAGAAGCTATGATTCACAAGACTCGGGGACCAAATGATTTTCTAGATGCAATGAGCTATTGGGTTCATTTATTTTGCAACATTCTCTGCTATTTCTTGCCAAATATCGATAGCATTGAGAGGCAAGCTGTCGGGAAATGTATCGAGGCCTTCCTGAGGTACGGTGCGAATCCATGCCTATCTGCTTTCATTTCCAAAGAAAAATCCGGAGACAGCAATTTACCACAAATTGAAGAGAAGGAGACACTAAATATCAAATGCGATAAGATGGTCTTTCGAGCTCTTGAAAAGGATTCGGGATATAGCCGTTTATCTGGTTTTCGTAAAAATTGGTGCGCCAAAGGCGGAAAATGGAAATCATTTGTTCTCGATGGGGAGGCAATCAGCTTCAGGGAATTGGTCCTACAATTCCAATTCGACAATGAAGCAACCATTCTGCAGTTAATTGATGCGTACAACCTCAAGAACCCCAAAGAAGAAAGCAGGGAAACACCCGGCATGGAAACAAGGGAACCACACGAAGAAGAGAAAATAAGCGAGGATCCTTCCCAGCGGCAGAATCAAATTGAGCAACCGAACTCAAAAATGGCAGACGTAAAACACAAAAAGCAAGCATTAGACCACGCCTGCTCGGAGACACTAACGACACGTCGGAAATGGATACTTTCCATCGTGCTGTTGCTAGGTATGTCAATTCATGGATAATTCTACAATTTGAGTGTTAATTACAGCCGCTAACAAGGATTGATATAGGAATGACTTCTGCTATTGTGATGGCGTGGCTGTTTTACTATTGACTTGCTTTGTCTTTTGTCAACATCAAATGAATAACGAGTTTCCTATTTCCTGATGAACAGAAAGCGCCCAGGAATGAATGAGCGATTGGCTACACATGCCCCCTTCTTAGCTGACAAAAGTATACTCCCTGTATTTGTGGTAGGATATACCTAATCCTGAAAGATCATAACCAAAGCATAATTAGCGCGGGGAAATCTTACACCCTTTTCAATAAAGAAGGAGAAAAGCAGTGAATATGTCAGATAGTTAAACAAATTTCATTACACCACCTAATCCAGAGCACAAATACCGAAGTCTAATGTCCTGATTGTAGTACCATACAGGAAATGATTATATCAAACAAAAACCCCAATCGTGAATACCGCCCCTTTCAAAAAGACAAAGTATAAACAACGAAGATGGCGGCCAAGTGATGTTCTTCATGAAGCCCCAGGTATCCTGAAATCCTAAGCGCCAGTGTAGAATAGCTGCGATGTTCCTCTAGCCGAGTGAAAAGTTGCTGGTATTGTGCTGAAGACTGCAATTGAATTAGATTTTGTATGAATCATTTGTATAGAGAAGGACTTACAAATTTGAACGCTGACCTTCCCAAAGAGCAGGTATGTAGTTGACTTAAGCCTCCTCGGCGTAGATAGAGGGTCCATTGGGACGAGTAATGTATGCCGGAACCTTAAGAAGTCCTTGAATGAGGCGATCATGCTCCCCGACAGATAAAGAGAGAAGCCAACTCTCGTAGACAGCCCTGTCATATCTTCGTTGTTCAATAGCATCGTCGTACTTGTAAGGGCTGTTGGCATCTGTATAAAGCTTGGTGACTTCATTAAGGTCAAGGTTAATCGCGCAGACGAAATCCATGCTTGGATAGCAAGGGACGCGACCACGGAGAAACTGTTCTATATCATGATTATCCATTTTGTAGCAGATGGAAAGTTGCCGGATGTTGCGATAGAGCCCTAGCAAGTTGGACTGCATTACTTTGTTGATGAGTTCTTGGTTGCTTGGTCGTCCGGTGTGTTGGGATCCACCAGTAGTAGGGGTGGTTTTCAAGAAATGGGCGAGGTTGAAGAAGAATGGAGCGAATGTGGCGGCCATTGTTGTGAGATAAATATCTGTTGAAACGGGTGTTGTTGATGAAGTATAGTTGATGAATTAGAGTTGGGGAAAAGATTGGATGTTTGTATGTACGTGTGTCTTGATGATTTTACAAACCAACTGGGGAGAAGACTGATTTAATACGCAGATGAGCGACCAAACTAACAGCAGATCACCGCACCATGTTGAGCGGACAATGATGCTATATTTCGATTATCATAAATCTAAAATGATATCAGAGTGGTATTCTGACATCGAATTGTTCACCATGCACCAAACCGTTCCGATCTTGCATTTTGGCCTCGATGGTCACCACAAAGACTGGACGTCAGTGAAGGTTACAATACTCGTAGAAAAGAAAACCCCAAGAGACTCAATTCATCATTTCCTCTTTCTCTCTGCTCGAGATTATGAACCTATCCTTAACAGTGGTAGAGGAACGAAAATCGAGGTGGTATCCATATCGGTAAAACTCGCTTAAAAAACTAAAGGGGTAACTAACTTTTAGCTCCATGACTAGGCGCAGGAGCTAGGATTATGACAGTAAGCGCTCAAATCTTGTCAATGACGACGTAGAACAAAAGAATGAGCCCTTACGGGTTGGAAATCCCAGAACATGTATTCAATTTGTTAAAGTTTTAGCCCTCAGTCCGATATGGCAAACATAAGGAGGGTGGAAATAGCCGCATGATCAAGTCATAACTTACTCAAGTATAAGTCGGATAGCAACCCGACTTCTGATTGCCCAAAAATTGAACATGGGGGGAATAAGGGAAATCTAAACTCCAGGTCGAGTGACTCGCCATAGCTTAGAGGCCGTTTTCAAGCAACCAGCAACTAGGTCGCGATATCTCAACCGGAACACTCTCGAATGCAATGGCTCTTCATAGCTAGAGGCCGTTATCAAGCATATCAAGCATAGCTAGCCGCCGTTTCCAAGCGACCAGTAACTAGGTCGTCATACCCTGACCTGAACGTACTCCAACGGCTCGTCTTAGTCTCGAAGCCGTCTTCAAGCGATACACAGTTAGATCAAGATACTTCGGTCAACACCCAAGCCAGTGACTACATCTTTCGCGAGTACCCAATGTTAGTGCAGTGATTGCAATCACCGACTAGTTCTATGAGATAGCATAAATTTCGAAGGATTATCCGCATCCCCGCGAATTTCGGTACCAAAAATATCAAGCACTTTGAAAACAATCGCTTAGCCGACAACACACTTCATCAACACTCTTCATCATACTCATCATATCGAACGACATCCAAGTCACCCATCTTGTAAGAGCCAACTCCTTACACTTCCCTACTCTCCAGCTAACATACTCAACAGAAACAAAACGACTAAGAGGTATCACTCGACAACCCAGGAGACCAAGATAATCTCACCCACCACTTACCAACAACATCAACACCAATCTTTCACAGTAAGTGCACACCACACAGCTATCCAAACCCTCAATTGACTAACACTCCCAAGAAAAACCCTCCAAATGTCACGTCTCCACCCCTTCGGCGTCAGAATGCCCACCAGACCTGACTACCCCCTCCAAACACCCAAGCCCAAGCCATCCAACAGACGCACCGACCTCAACTACACCCCAAACGCCTATCTAGAGCTCGTCAACGCAACCGCACCACCACTACGCATCCACACAGTACCCTGCGACAAACCGCTCCCATACAACCTGCAAAAAGACCTCCAAATCCGACTGGGATCCATCAACTTCACAATCTTCGAAGACAGCACCGCAACACCCCTGCAATTGAGCCATCCTCGCAACAGAGAAGCTTCAAGACTGCTCGCCGCATTCAACAAGAAATATGCCCGAAACGTTAAGTTGGAAATGCTCATCCACCTCAACAAATGCGAGTACGAGTACATGCGTACAATCATGGACTGGATCCTCCCGCTGGCACAGCGAATGGACGAGGCGTGTGGAGGCTCCATGGTTCCGCTGATCAACAATTACAAACACAACTGCCACTTCTTCGAAACAGCGTATCTCACTAATCCAGTAAATACGATGAGGAAAGCTCAAGCCGAGGGACGAGTGAGGGAGTTTGAGAGTATGCAGAACCTGGTGGAGAGGACGGTTATGAAGTGTCATTTGCATGTCACGATGTTGTTGGATACTTTGATGATGGTGGCTTTTCGAGTGGAGGCCGCGAGTGAGAAAGGCTTCAACTTTGTCTTCCCAGAGACTCAGGATGCTCCTGAATGTGCAGAGGCTATTATGAAGTACGTCTCCGCACGAGGATGGGGAGTCTGTCTTGACGAGAAGCTCGACGAGTATTGGATGATAAGAAGGAAGGTCTGGGGTTCAATTGTGAGTAACTATCTTCTTTCAAATGGTAGAGCTACTGCTCTTCCTCAAGGCTATGGCAGAGTGAAACATATACTGATTTTATATAGACACAAATCCACATTGGTTATGACTTGATCAAGAATAACGAAGTTGAAAGGGGAAACTTCATACCATGGATGAACTCCATGATGAAGGCCGTGAAGGACAATGTCACTGAGCAAGATTTACGGGCATGGAGATGTCAGGAGCAGGATAGATTGGAAGGATTTGAATTTGGATTCGACTCTAAGGCACATATCTTAACAGAAGAGTCAATGACTGAGGAGGATAACTAGTCGACCAAAATCTTAGACTCTAATTCCGAAAAATGTTCAAAATATGATTCAAACAATCTGATGCCGTGTTCAACATCGTATGTGCCCCCGACTTCTCTGATGCTGTGCATAGAAAGTTGTGGATTTCCGAGATCCAATGTCCTTGTACCTAGAGCGGCAGAGAGCATTGGACCAATGGTGCTCCCACAAGGTGAATCATTACGCACAACGAAGAGTTGTAGAGGAACGCCATTTGCAGTTGTAGAATCTTTGCTTGGCTTGGCTCTGCGAGCAACCTGTAAAAGGATGATAGTTAGCAATGCGTTGTCAACGTGCATACCCGTGATGGGTGTAGTCCTTAAAAATGTATGAACTCTTTTTCTCAACCTCGACACAGAGAACGGACAGCCCCTAGATTGACGAACCTCTTGAATCAAAACTATACCAGGAGAATTTGTAGCATATCTCTGGTTTGCATTAATCTTGAGAACAGTTCCCTTGTTCATTTCGGGTCGGTGATCTGCCTCATACTTTGCTGTGTAATTGGGATTAATTGAATGTGCCATATCTGCAGAAACAAGGAAAGAAGTTGCAAGACTCTGCTCATAAGCGGTAGAGATATCAACCTCCCCATCTCTCGAGACCTTTTCGTATGACTTATCAGATGCAGAATCTTGGTGAGCTGGAAGGACAGCAAGTCTACGAAGGACAGCTGGAAGAAAATTGGATGCAGCGCCTTGGGCAGAGGTACTTCCAATTTCCTCGTGGTCAAAGCAAGTAATGAGCCTGATGGCCGACTCATCATTCAACGCGTCAGGGTTTGAAAGGGATTCGATAATGCCCTCGACCGCACAATATGTCATGCCCAAGTTGTCCAATCGGCCCGAGAAAATGAACTCTTCGTTGAGACCACCCAGACAGGCTTTCTGTGTATCATAAAGAACTATTTCAAAATCAACAACATCTTCTACCTTAACCTCCGCGTGTTCGGCAATGAGCTCAACAACATATGGGTGGTGTCGTTCAGACAGAGCCTCCAAAGGCCGGAACGATTTGTCTTCCTCAGAATCCTTTGCCGCCCTTCCATCTTCGGATTTGGAACCAGTCCGGTTCAACTCGGCTGCAATCAAACCAACGATGGGGAACAATTCCGTCTCCTTATTAGGCTTGAATTCGTCTGAACGATGGAGATGAATGGCCAACGTTGGAATTCGAAGGATGGGTCGATCAACCTTGATTAGTTTTGACACGATGTTTCCTTTGCCATCCTTAACCATAGCCCTTCCAGCAATACTGAGATCTCGATCGAACCAGGTATGCCAGATTCCTCCACCATAGGTTTCAACGCCAACCTGCATAAAGCCGGCACCACTCTTCCTGCTCATAGGCTTCAGTCGCAGGGTGCAAGAATCGGTATGTGCTCCAATCATAGCAATTGGATTCCCAGCCTTCCACTTCTTTCCAATTCCGAATGCGACAATGGAGGAGCCATTTCGTGTGAGGTAGTACTTTCCACCGGGTACCAGAGTTGAGGCCCAGGCATCGCGTTCCTTGATCTCTTGAAATCCGGCGGCGGAAAGACGTGTAATGGCAGACTCGACGGCGTGGTATGCTAAGGTCGGGTGAGTTTCTGTGGATAATCCAGAACACTTTTGGTGGATGTGGATATCAATACTCACGGGTGGGAGAGTCATTCAGGAAGTCGATAAAGTCGTGTGCTTGGGCCATGGCCGACGAGACCTTCTTCTTTGCTGCCATATTGGAGACGGTATATGCCCGATTTAGGTAGCTTCGGGAGGAGAGTTGGATGTATGAATATGTGCGAGTAAAGAAGAGAGAGCGGGGAAGAGCTAGCATTGGAGCATTGGTTCCATAGATTGTCCCAGGGTAGTTGTGATGGGGGCGTACTTGCACAATTACCTACTGTACATGGCATAGCGATAAGCCACGCCCGATGCCACCCCACCTCGGCGCATCATCGCTCCGCATCTCGGCATGCAGTCTTGATTGAAATAGGAAGCCAATACTACGAGTACGAGTACTACATACAACATGAAAATTGAACACAATATCTTTCTTTTCAACTCGATCATCTCAATACTACGATCTAGTATATGAGATGCTCCACAACCAATAGAGAAATCTAACCCCACAAGTCCATTAATATTAATCTTAACTGAAGATCCTTACGAGTAAATCTTTAGAATTAAGCCAAGTTCCGTCTCACTGTAAATGGTTCCTACAAGCGGAAGCAGCTAACTTTCATATAATAGTGTAGGGTAAAATATGCTTCCAACAGACTCATTTTCAATTCATGGTTTCCATCTTCCATGTTCCTCATATGAGATTGTCTGTGTTGATAGGTTTCGATATCAACTCAATGCCTTTGTCACAACCGGAAATGGCAGCTCAATTGTTTCGAGCTACTTTACCACTGTCAAACAAAGAACATGGCGATCGACGTTGCAGGGTCACCTTCTAAAATTCCCTTGTACTTTATTTCTCCTCGTGAGGATGTTCGGAATCGAAAACTATTATGGCGTATAGTCAATCTTCACCTGGCGATACGCCGAGTCCGGGAATAGGGGAAGCGAGCCATGAAACTCTCGATATTTACCAGAACCAGAACCGACGGTCAAGAACAACCTCCCCAAAACCGCTTCGGAGAAACCAAAGATCAGCCACCAATTCTCGTGCATCGAGTCCAAATCCACTTGCCTTTCTCCATGAAGGTCTTGTGAACAAAGTTCGTGTGCTTCGAGCAGATGCTACCTCACATCCTACCGATATGCTCGTTTGTCCTTCCGATCCGACTTTGTCAGCAAAATGGTGTAATCTTACCGCAAAAATACACGAGGCTGCTGGCCCAAAGCTGGTAAATTTGGTATCAAATCGTTATTCTGCAGGAATAAGTAACCCACCTTCAAAACGGTGGTCGGAGTATGTCAATGACAATGATATCGAATCACCATTCAAATCTTTCTTCAATACCGTCAAGCATAGCCCCAGTTTCGAGATGACGAACTGCGATTGGTTGGCGCACAGTTGTGTGCCTTCCTATGGCCATACAAATGGGAGGGATGTCAAAAGCTTAAACGACCGTCAAATAAATGAGCGAAACAACGAGAAATATAATTCGGTATATCTCGCGCTCAAAAAAGCACATTTGGTGGCACTGGTTCATTGGACGCGAGCTTTCAGCATTGCGATTCCTCAAGTCCAATATGACGCCGAGTTCTATACTCCTCGAGATGATGCTATCCTTACACTCGCCGCGATTGTGGATTTCTTCAATCACCCTGTCTGGGGAGCAAGAAGATGCAATACCATAAAGCGTGTTGACATCATCATCGATCCTACTGACGATGGGATTCCGTACGTCGAAGCCTACGAATTTGCATGGCAGTGAGTCTATCTTCTTTGAAGCACCTAGAACGACATTTTAATAACAACCGGTCAGTGTAATGAATATGCAATCGAAGGGCAAGGATATCGTTCCACTTATTGGTTCAAAGAAAGGCTTCCTGCGAAGACCATTTCCAATATACCGTCCTCCATTACCGGCCCGTGATCCAGACGCAAACTACCAACCCCCAAGATTGATGCATGATGTATTGTCTTTGCCGACAGACATAGAAACTACAGACAATTCCCAGCAAGTACCCGAATCTCAAGAGTGGAATCTCTTGGAGCAGGCAAAGCTTGATGAAGATGGAGATAGCATATTCGGTGAATTCATTCAAGAATCCATCTCAGATTTCCAGGATAGCGACGCGGGGCTTGGAAATAGGTATATCTCACTTCTCGGTAAGGGAATTTAGAAAGAAAGGAGTTGCTGATGATGATAATAGTCCCCTCAACTTCCATGAGACCACCCACACTGGCAGCAGCTCGCCATAACAAGACGAAAGAACGAGCGCAGAGGGAACTCTCATTGCGTCCCAAGAAGACTCTCTCAGGGAACTAGCTCCCCCCATAACTTCCTATCCAGGAAACCGTAAAGGTTCACAATCATCAGCCGGTATCTTCCCATGCATCCCTATCACCACCCCCAATAGACGAAGAGGACACACCACCATTCCGCAGTTCTTCACCCTCGCCAGAATACATCCCTTCACTTTTTATAGCACTCAAGTCCCCAACTGATGATGGTTTCATTACACCAACCATTCCAGGCCTCAACCTTCTCAAAACAGCTCTTGAAAACAGCTCACCTCAGACCTCCCCCCTATCCGGAACTCCCAAGCGACCCTCTTTCTCATTCCAAAGTTTGCATTACGGACTTGAAGAAAGAGAATTACCAACACCGAAGATTACCATCACTCCACCACAGGAGGCATTGAGAGATAGAGTTGCTAATTGAAGGAGAGGAGATCTAGCGAGGCGATGGTTTCTTCCCCTCTCGCCAGCTCCGTGATCAATACAGAAAGCGATGAAGACGAGGAATGTAATCTGGAAGGTATAGATGCGGACGAGAATCCAAATGCACAAGCATATACAGATTCCAACACATTCTCCCTCGACCAAGAAATGTTTCAATTCTCAACGTCTCAAGAGGTCACACCAGAGCCGACTCCAGCCCCTCCAAGAACCGCCGATTCAGACGATATCCCCGAGGACGAAGATACAACAGCAGAAGAGGACTCTTTATCATTCGAATCCTCAATTCCAGATCCCGACGAAGAAAGCCCCCTCCACTACGTCGATGACAAAACCCAGGAAAACTTTCAATCAATATTCGAATCAGACTCCTCCTTATCAGACCACATTCCAGACGAAATTTCCTCAGGAGAAGACGAGAATGAAATCGAAGATGCAGCTCCCTCCCCCACGATTTCAACAACATCCACCCTAACATCTCACCCCACCCCCCAGTCCTCCCAAGAACAAACACAACAACACAACCCCCTCCTTTCCCCTAACTCGCACTTCGACTCCGACTCCAATACGGAAGAAGTCTACCACCCCGAACAAACCCAAGACAACACATCCGCCTCCCAAGACCCAGAATCCGACATAGACATCGACATAGAATCCTCCTCACACTCCTCAGAATCATCCACATCCCACTCCGCCTCAGAATTCGAAGGACCACCAGAAGGGACCGAAGACCTCTCCCCCACAACCCCCATGTTTGGAAACCATCCGCGGGGATTAAGGAGGGAAGTAGAGGGGTTGAATACGGTGGGCGAGACGCTTGATGGGGAGTACTGGAATGAACAAGGACCTAGGATGAGGAAGAGGAACAGGAAGCGAAGGGGTAGTGAGGATGATTGATGGGGTTTTGACGGATGGGGTCTTATGAATTGTGTAGAGTGTATTGACGTGGTATCAGAGTATTGGGGTGTGGTTGCCTTGCAACAGTATGTATGTAGCGTCGTCTTTTCCCAGTGGAGCTCCCTGCTAATCGTTTAGCTGTTGGAACGATGATGACTAGATCTTGTTGAGCATGCCTTTTGCATGTTTAAACTGCGTATAATTATATAGCTAATCTCGAAGTGGACGAAAGACTCGTAGCAACCCATTTTCTCGTTGTACCTCTTCCCTAGATCGGTTGTAAGTTACCCCAGGTTCAAATCTTCAAGGACCATTGCTCTAACTGCCCTAGGATCAGCGAATACAATCTTTCTTTGAAATAATCCGAATTATTAAGTTGCGTTGAACCGGTTGTCCGCTACAAGCTGCGTTTATTTCGCTCACTACTATGGATGGGGTAACAAGCTAGTTTATATGTTTTTTTCAGTTGGGGGTATTCAAAATGCTATTGAGATCATGCCGACTTAGCCACATCGTTCTTGTACAAATGAGTTACTTGAGCGACCATGTACTCATAAAGTCCATGTCTACCACCCTCTCCACCGAGACCACTCTCCTTTTGTCCAGAAAAGTATGCACTGGCGAGCGGTTTCTCGTTGCTGTTGATCCAGATGGTGCCAGCTTCAATGCGATTTCCAAGCTTCTGGGCGTAGTCAGTATCCGCAGAGTAGACCGCACCTCCTAGACCGGTATCGCTATCATTGACACGAGCAATCACATCATCCTCGTCCTTCCATTTCATCATGGGAACGATGGGTCCTGTCACCGATTAGTGGTGCACGTGATATTGGGGAACAGATCTTGACTTACCAAATTGCTCTTCACGAACGATTCGTGCAGAATCTGGTGGGTTGTTAACGATGGCCGGTTGAATTACGAATCCCTTTCCTTCGTCTACTGATCCAGGAAGAGCGAATTCATAGCCATTTGAAGCGCAATCTTCGAAAAAGTCCTTGACAATCTTATGCTGCAAGTAATTTTGGACTGGGCCCAACATAACGCCTTCTTCATGAGTGCCTCCGGTCTTCCAGCTTTTTACGACATTCGTAAGAGCCTTAAGCATATCGTCGTAGATATCCTCGTGCACATAGAGCCTTTTGCTGGCAACGCACAATTGTCCGGAGTTAAAGAAAGCTCCCAGCGCAACGCTAAATGCGACTTTGTTGACATCCACATCGGGGCAAATAATCGCAGCACTGTTTCCTCCCAACTCCAATGTAACTCTCTTCAAAGTCTTCGCGCATGATGCCATAACTCTTTTTCCAGTGGGGCTCGAACCGGTAAAACTGATCTTTGCAATTCCAGGATGTTCCGTCATCATAGGGCCCATCTTGTCGTCTCCGTTGAGAGCCTGCAGTACACCCGGAGGAAGGAATCGTTGAGCGATCTCGGTAAATTTCAAAATACTGTATGGAGTGAAGGGAGATGGCTTCATAATGATACAGGAACCAGTAAGAAGAGCAGGGCCAATCTTGTTCATGGAAATTGCTAGGGGAAAGTTCCAAGGGCAAATTGCACCAACGACTCCGAGAGGTGCCCATCGGTGTATTATTTTTACGTCCTTGTCATCCGAGGTTACTTCGTCCGGGAAAGAGGGTTCAGTTGCTGTCTATCATTAGTGACAACTCTTAGTCTGATCAATCACAACCTCACTAAAGTACTTCAGTCCGTCGACGGCAAACCCAATCTCCATCTTCGCAAATTGAAACTATAACAGTTAATGTCAGTCCATAGGTCCTCCATATACTTGTCCCCGCGCCAGCTCCTGGACCCAATTGTCGCATGTGCTCGTGGGTTTACACATACAGGCTTTCCTGCCTCCAACATGAGTATATTGGCCATCTCATTCTCATATTTCTGGAACTCGTCGACGATCTTTTTAATGATCTCCACTCTATCCTCCCACTTGGTTCTCGACCAGGTTTGGAATGCTTTTTGGGCTGCCTTCACGGCATCGTCGAGGTCCTCAGCGCTGGCAATTGGCACATCCCACAGAGGTTTGCCATCAGAGGGGTTAGTGCTTTGGTGGATTTGCTTGCCATTGCGGGGTTTCCCGTCGATAATATTGAGGAAGTCCTTCTCAAATTCGATGGGGGTTTCTGTCGTGCCAGTCATGATTTCGTTTTGGGTTCAATCGGATCGATGTCTTTTCTTGCTGTTTCTCTCCGTTCTGCTGAATTTATTGACAAAAGCTCTGGTTTGATTTCAAACCAACAGTTGGTGGGTATTTCTCGGCCTCGCAGATGTAAATCTTGGGGTGGGGCTCCAGACTTGGAAGAGGGGAGCTTTTGAAACAAAATGGCAGGACACAATCAGGCCAACCCGACTGGACTTAAACCTTACTCGAAATGCCGTATTCTCTTTGTAGAACTCGAACCTGTCGTGTGCCGAGTGGTTACCCCTCTCGTGACCCAGTCTTGTATGAATCTGTGGATCCCGTACGGAACACTCGTCCTTCATGGATACCGAACCACCAACCGCCTCTCACAGTTTCTGGACGAAGCAGAAACGCAGGAGAGGGGCCCCGCGACGGGTCCCACATGGGAAGATGGGTGTGACCTCCCCATGCCGTAGGCTACTAGTCTCAACGCGGGAGCCGAAGACGCCCTGGGCAGTGGAGGTTGAACTAGGTCATGAAGCTAGAAGCTGGATATACTCCATATAGCAAGGTGGGGGGAGGGGGTTGAATAAAGTATGAGGGTGAGGTGAGGTCTCGAGAAGGAGGGGAGAGGTCGGGTGTACGGAGTACAAGAGTATGCACTGCTACATTGCCGCCAGTGGCAGAGAAGCCGGCACCCGATCTCCACTTTTCTAAGCCGATAAAGTTCCGAAGGCCAACAACATCTCACTGACCTCTTTTCTGCATTTTCATCAATACAAGTATTTGCTCATAAATTATGAGCTCTCGTACTATTTTATCACACCCATGAGAATTTCATGGCATGATTTCTGTTCACTCTATCCAAACCAAACCCACAACACACATATTGTGCATGCATGCATGTGTTTTCGCAATCAGTGGAAACCCTTGGAGATGAAACATCATGTTAATCACGGTGGAATGGTCAACCCGTTTCCTAAGTTATACAGGCTCCTGATTTCTACACAGCCTAATGACAAGGATAGTAGGGTTTTCGCCGGAATTGGTTACCATCTTCACAACCCATTTAGGTCATACTCAAATACTACTTTCTTTTATAAGCGATAAAATATTAAAGTTATGAACAAGCGGTCTTTTCAGCATGAGCAACGTAAATCAAGAAAGCAATGGTGTGTTACGATATAGTAAGATTCCTTCAGTAACTTGCTAATATAACTTGTAAATTTATCGTGCAGAGCCCTTGTGCAAAAGCAGATCACGTCGGTGGAGCAGTCGTACGATTTAAGCGAGCGCTACACGAGGAGAATGAATCCTATTTGATCAAATTTTAAACATCTTCTAAAGTCTAGACTGATGAGAAATCTAAAACACCACGAAGCAGACGGAAAGGTTTATTCCCTAGGTAAGGCGTTATTTGGGAATGGCATTCCTCTAAAAACCACCCTCCAAGCTTTATCAAGGGAAAGTCTTATGATCTCGCTTGTATTGAATCATTGAAATGTAGCAACGGAACAAACTCGTCTCAATCACTAAAGAAGCACCCATAAATCGATATCATATCCCCTCCATCTCTATACATCCATCAACTCCATCCTGCCAAAGCCCTTCGCGGCTTACAAAGTTCTCGACCCAAAGAAATGACTTGACTTTCTCGGCTATTTCAGTCGCAGTGGACAACCTCATGCTCCCTCCAACAGATTTCACGCTTTTAGAAAACCACCTTTTTTGGGCTCCTTCCCCCAGAGCAAGACTTGTCACCATAGTGATCCACAGTAACATTTCTGGTATGGTATCATCTACCATCAACCAATCCATTGATTCGATTGCATTTCTCGTCCTTTGTGAAAGTACCTCGAACATTCCGAGTCGGCGTTGGTATCCGCGTACTATCAAACATATATAGATGAGAGACGCATTAGAGAAAGCTATTATAAGGTCAACGTTACCGTTGGCCGATTCGAGTGCCCGGTTTCGTAACTCAATACACTGTCTTTCGATGTGATCAAGACGGGTGTGGAAGTCCAGCTTTTCAAGTCCAGCAACATCTGAAGTTGGGATTCTACTTATACCATTCGATAGCCATTTCAGATGTTGGAATATGTTGCCAGAGGATTCGCTGAGAGCTCGAGAGCCGGTGATTAGGTACAGCTTTGCGACTATATGTTTCACTTGAACCATCATCTTCGTTTGAAAGCTTACGTCATTCCAAATAAAATCCGATGTATTGGTGAACAGTAGAGGTGACTGAAGAGTCATTGCACCTGCTACATCGATCCTGTGGTATTGTCAGAGAGTCTCAAGCGATGCTGATGTAGATAAACGAACCATCCTATTGTTTGCCGTAACAGGGGGTTGAGAGTGTCTATATCAAGTTCCCCCACGTGTGTCGCCAATGCACGAAGACCCGTCATATGTGCACGGCATGCAATCTCAGATCCATCCGCACTCTAATTGTGTTCAGTCAGCCTTTGATCCTCGAAAGATGCTTGCGCCCAGTAGACCGTACCTCAAGTAGCGCTAGTAATGCAACGGTAGCAATTGTGAACGTATCGAATGTAGATTTCCTGATACTCTCATTTACAGCTTCTATGGATTTCCATTTGTGATAATTAAGAGCTGTCTGGAACTTGGGATCACGTAAAAACGGCGAGTTCATGGCCGCATGAAGAAGGGTTACGTGTAGCAGGGCTGGATTGCCTATGGCAATCGGAAGGTATGCCCGCGCTGGGTTGATGGGAATTCGTACTTTGTGCCATGTACTTGCGTCTTCTGGCCCATTAGCTACCAAATTCATTCTTGGGGAAACGAGTAATACGTGCAGTATTTCAGGAGATGTAATTCACAGTGTCCCGCTTCAGTAGAGAGGCAGTCAAATGAATCATCGTTCACAGATATTGGCTCTGGTGTCCATCTTACTACCTCGTGCCTTTCTGGGGAACTTGTGCCCAATGATTCCGAGCCTGAAGAATGTATCAGCACACAGGAGACTGTATTCACAGACAGGTGAGATGGTATTTTGTTGGATAGCATTATGCATACTTACTCTCGCGATCTTCTGTCCTCTTATTGACTTCTTTCCTAAGTTTCACCTTCGACGTCGACCCCCCTCTACCTTTTTTAACATTAATCCTTCGACTAACATGTGAACGCACAAATCTCCTTCGTGGATCATTAGAATCGAGACATTTTCCTTCCTGAGGGACGAATGTCAGATCAGTAATCTACGGAGTCATATGCAGTCAGCTTGATGTTCAACGTGGGTGGGGGCGGGATAAATGCAGAGGGGTGGAAAATTACCTCCATGGAGGTTCTGGACTTATATCAGATGCTGCATCTCGATATCAATTCTTGAAACAAAACTTTGGGTTTAAAGGGTATTTTATAAAATTCTCATGGACTTTGAGGAGACAGGTAAAATATTTCGAGCAGCTGAGCTGACGTTATGGGGGGCCGCTGACAGTGCATTACGGTACCCAGCCACTTCTGAGCAGCCACATTTATTTCAACTTCACACCAGGTCCAAAAGATCCATCTAAAGCAAACAAACTCGAGAATCCTGCAAAGAAACCCCATTTGGCCTCAGAGTCGTGAAAGGATGGCTTTGTTTACGTTGATCGTATTCGTCGATCATCCAAGAGCATCGAGAGTCAAGGGAAAGGGAAGGATCGGGGAAGGCAACATACCGTATTTATTGGTTTACAAGATAACATATTACATATAAAAAGTCTGTCCAGGGACCAATATGACCTTATACGCTAAAAAAAGTAATATCTTAATTATTAATTTGGCCCCATTTTTTGAGGTTTATGTTAACGTTCTTTGCCACTCCCAGCCTTTATGTTTTACCCCCAACCTCATCTAATCTTCTGATTATCTAAGCCCATTCCGTATTCATTATTTAGGTACATTCTTGTAGGAAGAATGAGACCTGGAATGGGTCCTGAAATCGTTCCAAGAAGTGGCTGTGGGGTTAAGCGAGTGATGGGAAGGTAAATGGGAATAGCTTCAAGAAATATATGCCACTTTTTTATATGCCGATTATCGAATATACTATTACGAGTTCAGCTCTGAAATTCCAAGTCTTTTAGGGTATGTGGTGGTGCTAAAATAAGTGTAGAAAGATTAATATAAAAGTATCGATTTTAGATTCTAGCTCTCTAATTGGTCAGAATTATCAGATACTAATCCTACGAACTTTTAGAACCATATACGATATATGCATGTTATCTTAACGAGGAATGTTATTTTGTAATCCAATTAATACGGTAGCTTCAGTAAATCACGAAGCTTTGGTTGGATCACTTCCGTTACATATTTTCAAGATTTCAATTTCAGCAAGATCCATCTTCTAATTCGACATCTGAATATCGCAATGGTATTTTCACGGTTTTGGAGAACCACTGCTCGAAACACGGATGCTGAAGAGAATTATTGGTATTACATTAAGAAAATTCTATTCCTATCTCAGTAACTTATCAAACCCCTGATTATCACTGAAATCCACCCGCATTCTCATCATAACTCGTTCCAACTCCTCCTCTTACAATGCACCGCAATTAAGCCTTTGCCGCTTTCCTTTTCAGCTCAACGTACTGACCGATCACAGCTTTAGCAGCGTTCCTGAACGAGTCCAGATGCCCAAAGGTAGCCGTTGTCTTGCTCTTATCCACATCTTGATAAACAGGTTCAGTGCTTCCGACCGGGTTCAAAATACCCTCAGATACAGCATCTGCAAAATAAGTCTTCGCAATCTCGTTCACTTCGTTGAAATCTGCCTTTTCGCCGTCCTTTCCGGCAATGAGTAAGAAACTTTGGCTTTCCACAATTTTGTCATCAAGAGCCTCGACATGAATCCGAGCCAAATCAGTAATAGGCGTGGTAAAGGCCTCGCGCATAGCATCCTTGACTGCCCCCAAAACAACACCAAGAGCGACCGCATTACTACCACCCAATAACTCCTCCGGCTTTGTGACGAGTTCATTTCTTCCGACGACGTATCCAGGGTGCAAGTTTATGATGGTAAAATGGGGCTTTTTCTCCGCGAGGAATCGCTCGGTTGCATCTAAAGAAAGTGCCTTCGCAGCACGATAGGCTCCCCAATTATCAGTTGGATATGGAGCGGATGGAAGAGGAGTGATTCTCGTCTTGGCTGTATAGGTGATTGGCGGGTTGGAGGGCTCGATGGCTTGATCAGTCATGATTGCTACGGCACTGCTTGTTATGACCACCCGCTTAATCTGGGGGAACTTCAGAGCTGAAGTCAGTATGCTGAGCGTTCCATCGATTGCTGGTACGATGATTTCTTTTTCTGTGTCTTCAAATTGCTATGTTTCAATCAGTACCTCGCTTTTTGACAGTTATATGAGGAACTCACTAGAAAAGGTAAGGGACTAGCCAAATGCAAAACTCCGACAACATCTTTCAAAGCTTCGTCAAAGGCACCCTCCGCTGTTATATCTGGTACTATGATACCCTCTAGCTGATTCGCGAACGGTTGAATGAGGGCATGGTTTTTCAATGTCTCAATCTGCACTTCTCGGCGGACAGCTATGCGAACACGATATCCTGACTGAAGTGCTTTTGTGAGGACGGCAAATCCAATGAAGCCAGTTGCTCCAGTGATCCGCATTCAACGTTAGGCTTGAGTTGCGGAAATCCGTAAGAGACAAATGCTCACCAATATGAGACCTCCAGACATTGTTGCTTGTGGAATGTTAAGTTTGGATCTTTACGTTTCGTTATCTTGCGACAGCCAGGAAGTTGTGGCTTTTGTACTTGATGCGGTTGTATTTATTGTCTTGCTTTGGTTGTTTGTTGACTTGTGCTAGAGACGAATATGATCTTTCCCCATCGGAGGCAGCTACTATCTTTTGTACGTTCTCCGCCCCCGAGATCAATGATTCACTCCTCTGGTTGTGCGATTTGGATCACTGATACTGCCAAAGAATCGTATGTTCCATGTTTTGATTACTTACTCTAAGTGCAACGGAGCGCACTTCACTGATATGCAGCAGTATATATTAGTAAGTGCTTTACAAGCGATTGGAGGGGTCTGAAATTAGACAAATCCCGGTGAAGGCAATCAAAAATGGTCAGTAATCGACTTTGACGAGTTTGGTGTTGGGCTTTGTTCACTAATCATTTCAAAAATCTTTTTTTAGTAATCTTACCTTGAACTTTGAGGTCTCTGTATTTGCGTCTTGGAAGTAACTATTTCTAGGAATGTACTGCTAGAATTGGCTGCTTTACTAAACAGCTATAGTCACGACGATCAACTCCGAATGGATGGCGGATAAGTCCCTAAAAGGAAGGAAACTAAAATATCCAGGTGATATGTATCACGTGAGAATCTACCCGCCATCGTTTTCTGGCAAAGAGCCATAAAGAGAGGAGAGAAGATATCCTGAAGTTTATTAACGTAGCTGCGAGAGGCAGAAAGAACCAGTATGGTCAAAAACCCTGTTAGAAAAAACTATTGTTCACTTCAGTCCATGAGGAAAGTAGCCCACGAACCAAGGACCAAGCAAGTGTTTCGAAGATATATCCAATTATCGATTGGTTTTGCTCATCAAAATTATGTTCTTCTCTCTTCTGTATCAACCTCAGCTTCAAAAGATTCATCAAGCCCAACTTGCCTTGACTCGGCATCCACTTGTACTTGCAACAACCAGCGTCACCTCTTGATCCTCTTTCCCAACTGGAATCTTCGCATCATCTGGATGTAAATCAAGTTTGCTAAACCTTTGCAATATTCTGACTGTCACAAAGCCAGCTTCCAGTAATGCGAATTCCTCTAGAATCTCTTAGTACGGCACGGTATTGAAATTAAAGGATGGAGGTTCTACTTACGTCCTAAACACACTCTTGGGCCAGCGTTGAATGGAAGGTAACCATATCCAATGTTCCTAAGATCCACATCATTCTTGACCTCAGGATCCCAGCGTTCTGGACGGAAACTTTCGGCATCCTCTCCGTATAGATTCTTCAGTCTGTGCATAATATACACCGAATAACCAACGGCTTCGCCTTTTTTGATCATCAGTGGCTTGGTGCCATCTGGTCCACCTCCTGTTGGTAATATGGTTGTTTCAAGGGCGGTACGGGAGTTTATTGGTACTGATGGGTAGAGCCGGAGGACTACAATTCTCAGGCTTTGATTTGACTATCAAGAAAACGTGAGAATGTTTACTAACCTTCCTTCAAAACGAAACCCAGATATCTCATCTTTTTCAGGGAATTACTATCTGGCAAAATCGAAAACTTCCCAAGAGTGGACCCAATTTCCATACGAAGCTTTTCAAACACTGCTGGATGTTGTGCCAGAAGTCGGCTAGATATTTGATATCAATTGAACATTCCGAATAATCTTTGGGGCATGACTTACAAAGTCCATGTCAGACAACAAGCTGTTGTGTCTCTGCCAGCCAGCATTACATTCAGTAGCTGATCACGCAGAACTTTAGAATCCCGCGTTTCCTTCATCAGTGCATCCAGAAAACTATGGACACGGCCCAGCTTATTCTCCTGATACTCAGCCGAGAGTGCCTCATGAATAGCTTCGTCGATAAATTGGTGTACAATTGAACAATTCTCACGGAACTCCTTACCCCCAATCAACCAATACTGATCTCCCAGTCTTCCACGTCTAAACAGATAATCTTGAGGAATCCTAAAGGCTTCAGAGAAACCAGCTTCACGAGCGATCAATTTGCCTTGAGTAGATGTCGCTTGTATGGAGTTCATTGATTTCCCAAAGAGAAGGAACGTTGTGGTGTCGAATGTGAATTGAAAGAACAGAGGTTGCAAATCGACATATTCCCTATTTGGTATGCAATGTACGTGGTGCTCAGTATGCTCCTCTACCTGTTTAAAAATGTTCGTACGGTTTAGCGAAAACAAGAGCCGTAACATATCCCGAGAATGCTTCCAAGGCAATGCCTCTTGCGTGAAAATCCCATCTCCAAGTAATGGAAAGAAGGTGGCTCTACGCTTTCCAAGGCCATAAGCTATTCATACAGAAATCAGTCAATGTACGTAGATATGTATGCAGAGCGCGAAAGTTACCGGAAAAGTTGGAGTTCAGAATAGACTCGATGTTACTCGGTTCTATGGTGCTGATACTGCGTGCACCAAGAATGCGCTGCTGAAAGGTTGTACCTGTATTTTCGAAAATCGATGAAAACCATTGTAGGGATTGCTTCTTTTGAATCATTGAAAATGCCAGTATTACTAGATCGAGTGCAAATGGCCACTTGTATTTCAGCGATGCAGGTTCATCGCAACCATGCTGCTTCATGAAATTTGCTTCCCTCTGCCAAAAGTCAGATCTTTCAGAAAATATGTAAGTTTGGTTTTGACTCACCCATTTGGACCTCAGATTTATGAAAAGAGATAGTGCTAGAAATGAGGTCGAAATACAGGTAATGATCAATGTAAGACTATGGTAGCAGTGAATAGCCTCTTTGAGGTTATTCATAAATGCAAGAGGAGCATTCATCATAGCAGACCAACAAGTTGAAGTCATAATTGATTTTGGGGTGGATTTTGAAAGAATTTGGACTTTGCTCAAGAGTGCCGAGAGAGTAGCGTATATATGTACAAAATTGGGCTATGTAGTGAAGTTCTCGCTAAACTCGCTAACCTATCCCAACCCAACTTGAGTGTTGGATTGGAATTGCAGGGTTTCACCAATCCCAATCGGGAAAATGAGTCTTTGTCCTCTAACCATTGCAACTATGCCCTGCTATATTTGGACCAAGTTTAAAGGTTCTAGAAGTGGAAAGTTGTAATCTTCTCGCTAAAGGAGTGGTCAAAAACACCTGCGTCTGGGTAAGATACCTCAGGTGGTCATTACTCTGTATACACTATATAGAAATTTATTATACCAAACTTCTAGCACAAGTGAAATCATCGTATTCATACCTTGGCTAATTGAAAGTAAGCGGTAAAAACTATCCTAAACTCTTCATATAACTATTTTAGTTGTACGACGCTTTTAGAATAATTTTATTCTAAGAGAGGTGTGTAATCTTACAGTAACGACCATTCTTCTTACCATGTACTACATCTTCACCACAGCTTCTATAAATCCTTATTAGAGGACATTTACTCGACTATTAGTGTGGACGGCCTAATACATATTTTGTCGCGTAAAGAGTCCTGAACGCAAGCGAATATTTTGTGATCAGGTTTTGCCTGAGTGTACCTAAATACTATAGATACATGGGTAATAACTCTTGCCAAGCTTATTACTGAAAGTGAGAATCGTATTGAAGATCTATATATTAAGAGGTGAATTTGATGGAATGTTTTTGCTGGCGACCTGTCTCAGAACCAAATGTACCCGCCGCTTCAATGGGACTGGGAAATGGGGGTGGCTTTAGGGGGTTTGGTGGCTGAAACAGCGTCACGTCAGTGGAGCGAGGAGCTTTAGTACCCCGCACCGCGCCAACAAGTAGGTAAATACTCAATTAGGACTCTTGCTTAGAACACCACAAATTATTCAGACATCAACATCACCAACAACCTACTGATATCGCATTATGGCGCCTCCAGAATTTCCCAATGGCATGACTTTGCACTCCATTGGATACGCCGCCCTCAAATACCCCCAGCTGGCGGACGAGTGTCCAGTTCCACTTGGTAACCAACTTGGTGTTCTTCAGCAATTTCTCTCGCCCACCGACAGAAGCAATGCGATTGACCAAATCTCATCGCAATATTTGGATGGTACGTACTATATATGGACTGTACGCCGTCTTTTGGCGCAATTACTTACGCAACCTTGCACCACAGCCTCCTTGAATACCAGACGAGCGACGACCCTCTATTGAACGACAAAAACTCCTCCCAATATTATTTCTCCGCCGTCAGCGCGCTGCTCAGTTTCCTTTGCACGAGCCCCGACGTTTCCCCTCGCGTGGCAAGGTATAAGGAGGGCGCCATCGCCCACGACATTGTCGAAAAGATGCTGGACCCCGATTTCGAGAAGAACATGAAAAAGTGCGATCGCAAATGTCCCCCACCGTTCCAGCCAGCTACATTCGATTCCGACTTTGGCACAATGCTACAATTGCTCTCGACAATAATGCTCTGGTCGGAGGGTAGAACCTTCCACCCACGCGTTGAGGACTTGATCCCAA
Organism: Hymenoscyphus albidus; assembly: GCA_911693285.1. Lineage (NCBI taxonomy): Eukaryota > Fungi > Ascomycota > Leotiomycetes > Helotiales > Helotiaceae > Hymenoscyphus > Hymenoscyphus albidus. Next base: position 80,870 of record CAJVRM010000151.1, on the reverse strand, counting down.
AGCTGCGACAATGGAAGAAAACCTACAAAAACAGTTCAGTGAGGACCATTTCGAATGCCTCGGAACGGCTGGTGGGTCAGATTGAAGGGACTGACCCTGAGATGGCCGAGTTTGTGAGGGAACAACAGCAGAATCATTTGATGTGGAGTTAAATCATGTCGGAAACAGACGGGTCTTACTGCTTGTGCTGCATGTAAGATTCAGCGGTATTGTGGTAAGGATCACCAGAAGGCGGATTGGAAGTACCACAAACATATTTGCAAGAAGGGCCTGGCCGAGGATCCGGAGGAATTGCCGGCTATGACTTCGGAGAATTTGCTGGCCCAGAGCCGTCCTTGAACTCCAGTTACAGCTAGGAGCTTTTCTTGATGACAACTTAGCTTTGCCGTTTTTCTGTGTATTTGTGTTGGGAGGGAGGGGGAGGCGGGAAGATACCAACGTGGAAGGTTTTTACAGAACGAGTCGGCGTGCTTGGAGTTTCAAAGAGGAGAAAACGCATTTTGAATATAATAAGAGCACTTCCAGATACGAAATTGAAGTGTTGATTCAAAGGTGGTGGTGTTGTTCTTGTGTATGTGGCAAAAGAAGGCGTGCCTGACACGCGTACTATACCCGGTGTACTAATGTATATATAAATCCATTTATCATAAACCTTCTTTCGTAAGCATAGGTTGCATGTTGCAAAATACTCTTTTAGCGGATCAATCACGTGACTGCTCTGTGTGGCGACAGAAATCACAAAAGTATAGAAGCACTAGGTAATAAGTAACCCCAGATTATTATTATAAGAGTTCTTAGGCGTATTTTATCTCTTATTGCTTTATAGCGCCATAAGACTACTAAAAGAGTTCTCTTAAGCTAGGTATTTATATAATTACTTTTTTCGTTTATATAAAGGCTCTACTCTTTGTAAGTATTTATATGGGCGTAGTTCCATTCTATTCCTTAGAACTCTATATTGAACGTTGTTTTACCTCTGATCCTATTCTTTCTATTTACATTTCTTACACCATATCCCTATATTGACCCAAATTAAGGGATTGGCTAGTTGGGGTTCAGACGGGGCCAGATTCATTTGTCTGGACACCAGCTCACTTGACGCCTGCGAGTTGGCAGAAAATTTTTATTCATATAATTTCCAATTTATGCTCTTCCTGACCTTGGTATATTAGGCACAAGAGAAAGCGAGACCATGTGCCACGACAATGAAAAATGGTAAACATGCGTTACGGTGCACAGCCTAAGCGACTAATGCAACTCAACACCGCAACTACATTTCTACCTTCAACTACAATCTGGGCATGTCTTTAGGAAGTATCTCTTCCCAATGCATGATACATCAAACCTCTATCAATCACAGCTTTCTCATCCAAGAGTTTTTGATGTGATCAAAATGATCTGCGATACATGTTTGGCAATAGTCTATCACGAAGGTTATAAGAAAGATCCACCAGAGCGTCTTGACAGCGTGCGGCATCATTCTTGCTATGCAGATGTGGAGAGTTCAGACAAGAAAGGGTGCAAGATTTGTTCATTCCTTCGACAGGTACTTTTCAATCACCGCCCAGGTCACCCCTTTTCTTCCTTCGAAGATGCCGAAGCATATCAAAAACGATTAGATCAAGTGCTGGAGCAGCCCTTTTTCTCAGTACACTTTGTTTGGGCGGAGATTGATGACAACTTCGCACCATGCTGTTTGGGCCTGCAGGGTTTTAAGTACCTCCGGTCCTATGAAGAAGAAAAATATCACCTTCCTTATGTTAATGTTTCATCCCTGCCAGGTACATGCTCACGAGTTATCCTTTGTTATTAGATTGCATTTAACTTTGTACAGATGGCATACCTCTGGACGGCCGGTTTTGGCACATCACTGGAAGACACTTGGGGCCTATAATGGACTTTTCGTTGGCGAAGTGCTGGCTCAACGAATGTGCTGGCTAGCACCAATTCTGTTCCGCGGCGATAAGCACTCCGCTACCTTCTCGAATCCTTGAATTGGGAGCTCCAGGAGAAACTCATGATGTACGGCTTAAGGTCAATGCTGGCATTTCTGAGCGCTATGCAACTCTGAGCCACTGCTGGGGTGAATCGCAGCCATTAAAGCTTACCCGATCAACATTTGAGGAGTTTCGGACGGGGATTGCATTCGAAAGTCTACCACGAACTTTCCAGGACGCTGTTACTGCTGCGCAATCGTTAGAGCTCAAGTATCTTTCGATAGACTCTCTATGCATTGTACAAGACTCAAAAGAGGATTGGGAAGAGCAGTGTACAGCCATGAGACAGATTTACAAATATTCCTTTGTTACACTAGCCGCTCTAGGGGCCTCTGATTGCAATGCCGGGTTTCTTCGCAGCCGGTCACTCCCATTGAAAGTGGACTTTCAGCTCTCCGACGGCGCTTCAGTGTTCTTATCTCACCATGGTTGTGCCGACTATCCTTACGACGGGCCCCCAAATAGGCAAGATTACATGCGTTCAGATAAACGTGACTATAGACCTTTAACTGAACAGAACTTAAGATTATTCAAAAGAGCTTGGATCTTACAAGAAAGACTTCTTTCAAGTCGTGTTCTTTACTTGAGCACTTCGAGAATGTACCTTGAGTGCTTCACAAACAATAGATATGAGGACTGTCATTATCCGACCCCTGGTCCAGACAAATTGCTCAGCAACAATGTTGCGAAGTGGAAATCTGAACAGTTGGGTAATGAACTACAACGTTTCTCTCACTGGGAACACCTTGTCGTACGCTATTCAAACATGAACTTGACTTATAGGACGGATAGATTACCAGCTCTTTCTGGCCTGGCATCGGAGTTTCATAGAGTGACCAAAGCGACATACTTGGCAGGCCACTGGATAGAGGACTTGAACCTGGGATGGTTTGTAATGCCTCAAGGGCAGTCTAAAGCGGCACTTTCAGGCTCTGAGTATGTCGCGCCGTCTTGGTCTCGGGATTCTTCAAATGCTCCTATTGAGTTCTATCGTCCCTGGGAGGATCCAAAGGGTATGGTGTTTTACCATAGATTGAGATTAATCAGGCCGTCTCTTCCACAGGAATTGATTCGTTCGGTATTGTGAAAAGCGGGTACCTAGACATAACCGGCATACTGAAAAATGGCGTGTCAGCCCGAAGATCAGCTGACAGGCGTTACTTTCAAGTTATCACATCATTTTACACCATGGAAAGGATGGGGTGTTCAAGAGGAGAAACGTTCGGAACTTATTATCCAGATAATCCCAGTATTGTTTTGGAGCCTGAGTTTAAATTACTTTTACTCTTTCTAGGCAGGATTCAATACACTCGTTTCGTGCTATGTGACCGCGTTATAGCCATCGCTGTCGAGCCCATCGATGGAGAAGAAGAGTATACTTATAGGAGGATTGGATTGGTGATCACCAGAGGATTCCGTGTAGAGCAGAGGTTTCATGAAAATTTCGTTGCAGACATCAAACCAACAATCTTACGCCCGATCTAGTCTAATCTCTCCACAATTTGTACAGTACCTCTTCCGACTATATCTCTATCAAAGTTGCTTGGGTACTCGGTAAGATCAGACACACCCTTCGAATGTCTTGTAGCTAATACTTCTAAGATCGGATCACGAATGATTACCAGGTCTTTGCAAACCGGAAAGAATTCGAAATGAGCACCTACAATCATCATAACATGCCATCAAACCACAGAGAGAGAAGCCGAGAAGACTTCACGAGGAAGTGTCTCGTTTGGTCTGGCTCTCCAATTTCCGTTACTCTGTGTGGTCAATTCTGCACGGAGTTCAAATTCCATAATTCGGGATTCAGTTTCCTCGTTCGCAACTGCACGCATCTCATTCGCCCCTGGTTGGCTTGGCAAACATCTCAGCTAAATTCGACCATTCACAGATCTCTAATATCCACACAATATTATCAGGATCCCAAGGAACGAGAAGGATACTTCAATAAACTGGTTCGCAAAGTTGTTCTTAGACCGACACTGGCATAGTAGGGTCAGTTTTGTTAGCTTGGGAATGATTGAGAATGGGTCTTGGGTTTGCTGGCTCAGGGACAATAACCGCTGTCTCTCGACACAAACAAGCTACCTCTCTGGAAATAGTCTTTTCGTTACTCCGAAATATTACTGAGAAGTTTCACAATGTGTTGCTATTGTTTTCATTGATATCTCTTCTTGGGGTTTGTCTTTGTTTCTTAAGCGAGGGTCACTTAGGACAGGCGGGCTTGCTGAGTTCTTTATTGAACATGTGGGTCTCAACTGGGTTCTCGGTGCGCAATAGCTCTATAAAAACATCGATCTATTCTTCAAGCGTAAACATACATCTCATCATCTTCCAAGCCATCAACAGATACCGTATACCACCACCTCTGACCTCCAAACTCGTCATTCAACTCAGGCAATATCTGTATCCTTATTTCCTCTCTGCAAAACCAAAAAACACTCCTTGAACCACCTCATCACCTGAAACAGTGCCGCGCCATCCAACCAATACAGCGTCCCCTCCGACTCCTTATACCTGACTCTCAGACTCTTAACATAATCGAGACGCTCCAACTATCACTAATCAGCATTTTCCTATCCCATCCTCTTCCTTCGAATTCTCAAACTCCTTGCTTAACCTTCTCACCACAACACAAAAGAAACGGTAATCAAAAACTCACATTCTCCTCACCCAACTCCTTCGTCTCAACCGCAATCTTCACATTCGCCGTAAACGCAGCCCAATATGTATTCGACGCATCGAAGATCTCGCGGAGGCCACGGATGCAAGCTGTGCTGTTTACTGCTGCGCCGTCCCAGCGTGAGAGCCAGTTGGCTTGGTTGAAGCGGCCTGGGGCGGGGGGTGGGACGGGGACTAGTTCGCCGGTTGGGAGGCGTTGCATGGTTGATTTTGGGAGGTTAGTTGATTTAATGTGCTTAAGAGAGTGGATGAGGTGGGTATGATAGGTATGATGGTTGTAAAGACAGATGGAGAGGGAGAAATGGGGTTTTATACGTGGCTTAGATGAAGGAGTGATTCATCGGATGGTGTGAGGGGAAGTGATTCATGAAATTGTGGTGTATTGCGAGATGTTGTCATGAGTGTGATTTTCATGCGAATAGTGGCAGGAAGTTTTGTTGCTCACAAGAGAAGTTTTGTGCCACCAAGGGTAATGAGTGTTCTTCAATGAATAGAGTCGGCTTCATATTCACATATTATACATACCTTCTTGTCCTCGCATTCCAAGCCATATTTATGCCAGTGTAAGTTACTGTATGTGATAAGCTAGAAGCATCATCACATTTATGACTTGCGCAAAGAGGCAATGATCCAGCACCGAATCTTTCAGAGAATCCAAGTATGTTACAATGGCTTTATTGGTTCGTTCGGACTATTTCTGACTAGTTTACAATTTGAAGTCCAGCCATAAAAGAAAGAAATTGAAGAGCAGCGATGGTTATCTAATTAATCATACAAAAAGTGCAGAAGCAAAATCCGAGCCCGCAAGCGAAGAAAGGCAGAGTAGAAACTTTGACGGCCTCGCCCATTCCCATTCGCTTTCACAAGTGCAAGTCTCAATCCAAGACCAAAACCGCATATGCAAATCGCGGCTCGCTGCTTCCTATCCATGAGCAAGACTCTAGTAAATCTTTCTTATATCCTCCACTCATTTCTTTCCGAATGGAGCGTCAAAATCTTCGATTTTGTTTCGGTGTTCAGTGCTTGTTACGTTCGTCGAGGAACCTTGGTCATCCGATTCGACTTTGACTTTACCACCTTCTACAACGTCCTTTGATACATCCCCGGCGGCGAGTCCGATAGTAGGGTCGCGACGTTCTTCCGCTTCTTCCAACTTCACGAACGTATGCATGCCCTCGTCTGGTCCCGTTGCCGAATCGCCTCCCTCGACCGATTGTTTCAATCCTCCCACGCTTCCTCCCATGCTTCCCTCCTTAGCAGCTCTGTTCTTTGGTGGATCACTTCGTACTTCGGGTGGTGCTGGTTTCTTTGGGGGGTCGATAAGGTACGCAAATCTGGCACGGTCTGCCTTCGACATTGGGGTGAAACTAATACCATACTTTTCAGGTTCAAATGGCTTGATGACCTCCTCACGTTGTTTCTTCTTGAGTGGGCCGTCCGTATCCTCAGCCTCTCCCATATCGGAAATCGAGGATGGAGGTAATGGGGGTTCAATGCGATCTTTGAATACCGCCTTGATCATACTGTCGCGATCTAGGGCTGCTGGATTGAGTCTTCGTTTGGTGACAGATCCCTTGGAGGCAGGTTGCTCGATACCAGCTGAATCGGTGGCAGATCGACTGATACCACCTAGATCAGTGGCAGCTTGATTGTTGGCGGCTTTGTTGGTACTAGCTCTAGTGGCGGGTCGGTTGCCCTCCGCTTGATTGATAGCAGTTTGACCAATGCCAGATTCGTTGCTAGCACTTTGATTATCTTTGAGCTTTTCTCCTATGTTCTCTGGGGGTTGACCACTGGACTTCGCCATGCTGGTGCCAAAGGATTTGTTGCTTGAGATTTCTTGGCGACGTGCTGAATTTGAAATTGCTGCACCTGGACTGGTTATCTCTTTTTGGGGATCCAATCGTTGGGACTTGTGTGCTACTGGAGCCTGTGTTTTGGCTTGTGTTGGGGCAGTTGCTGTGTTTTTTGTGCTCAGAGCAAGCGACGGAGATTCGATGGCCACGTTGCGATTGTTGGTAGTTGTTGTTTTAACGGATGTTCTCTCAGGCTCCTTCGGTTGAGTAGCAATTCCTGGCGTATGTTTACTTGGGCTTCCAGATTGGTCTTGTTCCTTCTCATCCGATGCCGAGGGGAGTTCCAGGTTGGGACCTATGCTCATACTAATTAGTCGGTTGGTCGAAACTTGTTCAAATTGACGTGATAATCTTGCATATGGATTTGGTAGCAACCCCGAAGGACCTCCGGGTCGTCTGTATGGGTTCTCTAATAGAGCATAAGTTCGATATGGCGAATAAGAGCTTAGAGACTCCGCTGCCTCTTGGGAAGCTAGAGGTGCTTCATCTCTAATAACTGCGGTAGATTGCGTATTCGGTGCTGCCTCCGATTGACTTCCAGGTGCTTGTATTGATTTCGTTCTCAAATCAGTGGCACCCTTGCTGCTTGGATGGTCTTCATTAGACTGAGGAGGTGGAACCACTGGAATTGGACCCGAAGGCTCCGTTGGTTCTTCAGAATCCGAAGCATCTTGGGAGAATACAGGTGAATGCAATGTCGGGTATGAAGCCTTCGATGCTTGTGAGGGGTGGGAGCGGTCGGTCAATTCCGGGGAATGATGGACTAAGCTGGCTACAGAGTCTTGTTTCTCGGGTTGCGAGCAGCCTTCCGTCGGGAGTTGTCCTTCCTTCATTCCGAGCGTATTTTGTTTCGAGGCAGCAGGTTTTGTTTGGGGTCCTGTTCGAGGTTTCAAGAAGTTAGGATACAAACTTTGAATCTTTGCTAGCCAGTCTCGCTTCATTTTCACAACATCAGGAGCGGGTGGAAAGATAAAGCTTTGATGGCGCCATAAGACGACTGGTGTCGATGGGATGAGCTGTAACCGGGTCAACCTCGATCCCTCAATTATTCAATGTTTGTATTGACTTACGTGATGCTGAGGGATGCCATTGTGGTTTGCAAGATTGGGTGCTTTGAATGAAACATATTAGTCTTCTTAAGAACTTCAAGTTAAAATCCTTAGATGAGCTCACCTCTGTGTCGGTCTGCAAGATGATGCTGCCACCATTCGACCTTTATTCCGTGCAACATTTCCCAGACCTGATCGTCCGGACCAATTCCATCTATCATCTTTTCAGGATGCTTGACCACTCCCCTCATGGCATTCAAGGTCGCGCTGAATCTTAGAGAGTATTCTCGCTCGAATTGAAGAACGACGTGAAGAGGCATTGGTTCGATGCAGCATAGCCGACATCGCAGAGACTCCAAGAATTGGCGGAAAACTTTGTTCAGACATTTGGTCCATTCCTTGCGGACTTCGCTTAATAGTAGTGCTATTTCGGCGGCGTCTTCTGGATTGTTGTCCTCCCGCATCTCAATGAGGTCTGCGCATTTGCTGGTAAGGAGATCCGAACCAATCGTTCTGCTCTTGTACGAGGGCTCCATTTTGTCGCTCTCCTCTGGTGGAGGGTCGACTCGGACGAGGGTTATTGTTGTTGTTGCAATGGGATGGTGGAGTTGATAGAATGGTTCGCTCGACAGTGGGTCGAGGTGATATTCGCGGAAATGCATTCTGCGGGAAACGCGTCGCCACTTGGCTGCCCAATGGTGAATTAGACACGCGTAGGGCCCGCTTGCCAGCAATCAGAGATGACCACCAGTAGAGGTCCTTGATCACGTCGGAACTTCGACTGAAATGGGCATTGGAAAACCAAAGAGTGAAGATAAGGGTGATAACTGCTGAGAAGAAAACAGATGGCAAGTAACTAACCTTTATTAAATTGTCCAAATACAACGTGCAATTTCGAGTACCCTACTGTGTCCTCAGTCAGAATTTCTGAAGTAAACGCGGTCGGTCGGTCAGTTGGGCAGGCTTCATTACCAATCTGAACTTTTGCAGAATGCAAAATCGTTGAACCCTTTTGGAAGGACCTTTCTTTGTCTTTGTATCAGAAACAAATTTGGGATTCTCTGTCGGCGTGGATCGTGTTTCGTTCGCTGGAACTGACGCGCAGTGTGGTGGTGCTTGTTGCTGGTGGTATTGTCAACCACGATGCTCTACTTTGAGTAGACCTCGTTTAAGCCTTTTTGCGTGTGGAAGCGCAGGCTGCTTACGGCGAGATATAAGCAGCCTGTGAAGGAATAGCACGTTTGAGGAGTTCGCAATAAAAGATTGAATGGTTACAAAATTTGTGCTTTGAAAGAGGTTCAAAGTGGAGGAACGAAAGTGCAAAATTGCAAATATACTTAGCCCTATCTAGAGTCTAGGCTAATTTCCGAAGTGGAACCGACACCAGGCAACAATGGCTAGCGAATCGGAGTAGGCTGGTAACAAAATGCCTGACAGGAGTTTGATATGGCCAGGGGTACTGCCACGAGTCTTCTTCATGAGGCGTGATAGCAACGCCAGGAGACCGCGTGAGAGTAATCACAACAACAGACATGCACAGAAATTCACCAACAAGCAAAGGGAAACCAACATACGAAGTTCATTCCTTACAGTCTTCATCCACAATATAATGCACTTCATATCAAATAATTGTTGTATCTTATTTCATCGCCAGATCAACTCTGTGTTTTGTTTTGGTCATCGTTTAAAACCACCACCACTCAACTGTCTTGGACACTATTAGTAACTATTTTCTTTCTGTTACAGACTCGTTCTGATTTAGGGTATAGTGTTCTCACCGTATTATAGTATGTAAGTCATCAAAAACTGCATGGTTTTCCACCACTACTCTATGGGTATCTCAAAAGGTCGTTGAAATAAGGAAATCATACGGCCTTCAACCTGACGCCAACTTCGAGGCAACTCGTCCTCCTGATTCTATTCTCAGTCTCCGTCCCCAAACCTTCTTCCTCGCCTTTAACAACCACATCATCAATAGTAGCCACACTCTTCGTCCGTATCCTAACCACGAATTCCTGTCCATTTGCTTCATTCTCCAGCCATGCAGCGACACTGAGAAGCTTCGAAATTGCTTTTCCAGTAGCTTGCAATATGACTTCCTCACCTTGCCCTCTCTTCTTAACATTATCCTCCACCTTCTTCAAGAATTCCCCATCATTTTCGTTCATTAACGCACGAAGCTCCTCAGTTTTGTCCTTTGCGTGTCCTCTATTATTTCCTTTGCGGTTATTGTGTGCTTTTTGTTGAGAAGAATTGGATATTCGGTTCTCGATACCTGCGAGGTAGTGACGGACTCGTTTTATGGTTGCGATGAAAGATGCATTGGCTTTGACGTAGATTACTTTGGGCGCAGTGGAGGAGGCCGAGTATGGCGATGAAATGGAAGGATGAAGGAGCGGTCTCTTGACTATCTTGTGGGCTGTTTTTGTGTATGTCAGAAGAGAATGATAGGTTTTTGGAGGGGTACAAACTTTCTGGTAGCCGGGGGAGCTTCTTGTGATTGGGTTTCTCCGTGGCACTTGGGACCGTATCAGACGGTTTTCCCGGGTTTGAAGTCGATGGCGAGCCCATAATTGGTGCCACTGACTTATACAGTCTCAATCGTGGTGTTTTTGGAGAAAGGATATACAGTATGTTGAATCGTAGTCTGATAAATTTTGGCCGTGACGTTCGCGTCGGCAAAATGCCGGCCCAAGCTACCCCAGATTTTGGTATGATACGACAGGGCTAGCTTTAGCTAGGCCCTGCAGTGCTGGTGAGCTTATCCCAACCTCGCACCATCGGGACTTGCAGCAGACAACTGACACCAGATACGTATTAGCCTCTATTACCTTCATTATGACAACGGCAGTATTCCCGTATATCCAACCCGATGAGCTCAAAAAGGCAGAAGTTGAATCTACTGTAGGTACATCCTAAATCTTGCATTTTCCCTGAGGACCCATGAAAGAGCTTGACTAACATACCACTAGGCTCGCGAACTATCCTGGCTCCTGGAGAGTCTTCAAGAGAAACTTGCCGAATTCAAGTCCGGGTTAGAAGATTGCTATGCGCTCCTTGCGCCGACCGAGGACCCTGAATCTTCTACACTTGTGATATCGTCTTCGAAGAGCGAGCTTGTCAAGGGACATGTTACTAGAGTTGGAACGAGGATTGTCAAAGGAGTAAGTAGCAAAAGACGATTGCAAACTGAAGGACCTCTTTTTCTGCAGAGCTATCTGCTAATAATTGCATCCATAGTCTCTCCATTTGAAACTCAAAACCCTTCCGCCCCTCCACCTCAAGCTCTTTGAAGAACACCCACTTGTCCTCCCCCAATTGTCGCACCTGCGAACCCTCCTAAATAGCGCCCTTGACTGCGTAGATATAACACGATGGACGGGCGATCGAAACTCAGCCCCATTTATAACCTCCCAGTTACACTTGCTCCACTCCATTCTTCTCGAAGCTCAAGCTGTATCCACAGCGCCCTCTCTTGTAGCCCCACGACCAGGAACCCCCAATCCACTACCAGTTGCACCACGGACAAGCGGAGAGGCAGGAAATGAAAACAACCCTCCATGGTACGAAAGTATAGTGGATCCCCAAACCTTCACGCCTGCGCTACCCCCAACATTATCCCTCCATCTTCTCCCTACTGCTTCATCCCTCATACTCACCATACGAGTCCTTGAAACGACTGCTGCTCCACCTTCTGCTTTCAATAAATTTGCGCATGCGATAGGGGTTCAAAGACGTTTGGAACATGATGAAATGGATGGTTTGTTTATGTGGAAGGGCGAGGAGGTACGGGTGAAAGAAAAGGTCAGAGTGGAGAGCGGAGGAGATCCCGTTCTTTTGGTCCTGGGAGTAAAGCTCCAGAGTTTGGAAAAGGCAATTGAAGCTAGCCGCTGTAACTTGAGACTTGTGCTTGGTCTGGATGCAGAAGATGATGACTAAGAGGCCTTAGTTCTACTGATATAAGCAGTACTCGTTAGCGTACAAGCATGTTGATGACGATGAATCTAGAAATCATATTGTCATGTTAATTTGCCAATGCTGTATCTACCCTTGTAAACTGTACAATAGTCATGTACTTAGTACAAGAACCACTTAACTTTATTCACTTACCTTGAGTACGTCTTTCACAGCCCATCAACAGCTATAACAAAAGCATGTCGCAAGTCCCATCAGCATATTTACCATTTGACAGACTTTTGTCCTTAAGAGAAGTGCAAAAAGAAAATCTCTCAACCTCCTCAGATTCTCTTCCTAGGCTCTTACAGACATATTTACTCGTCATATCCTCGGAAGACTCGGGTTCCTGGCTGTCTCCAATAGAGGACTATGTTAGTCATGCACACCTCTTTTTATAAATCTAAAAATCATCAGATCCTAATTGCAACGTTATGAAGCGGGAATCGGTCGCAATCAAGCAGAATATCGTATATCTTTTCCTTCCGCTCTCAGTTGTTCGCAGATTGCAGTTGTTCGTGGATTGCAGTTGTCCGCAGATTACGAGATAGATTGAACTTTCTGAGAAATCCACAGTCTTTGATTCATTTACTGTCATTCATCTTTTCACTGTCGTTTTGCTTCTTACTGTCGCTGACATTTCCAGTTAATAGCGTTGTCAAAATTCGATTTCTTTTCGCAAAAAGCAATGAAATCCAGATGAAATACAGACTGGTCTTCATTCTTAGACAGAAACCCTGCTGAGAAAGAGAATGTCTTTTTAAGAATATGCTACAACTACGAACAACACAGCTCCGTGGGACTAAAGTTTGACCTCTTTTTCCTGCTAGCGGAAACCTTTGTGGCTGCTAGTCTTTCAATGTCGGGATACAGATCTACCCTCTCCCCCTGTTGGGTATGCTATAGTGCTATCCATTAACATCCAACTATAAAGCAATTTAGTATAGAATATTGTCTATTATATCATTGTTGTTAATAACTGCATGTGTCTGTTTAGGAAGACAGTGTCAAAGTTGAAGGATTCTGAATACTAAAGGCATCTCTACTACGCTTTATAAGGAGATAGTTTTATGAGTAGAATCCAGGAAGTACCTACGATTCGCTACGCCCATTCAGTAATAACAGAGTATGAAAGGTACTAGATTTGAATTCTGATTCACTGCATAAATGGTAGAAGGACAGTGCTATAGTTTCACTTCTAAAAGGTGTTTCAAAAGCTTTGGAATAATAGACATTTGAGAAAATCAGTTAATCGACTCTTTTAGCAAGTATCAATCTCTTATTTAACCTTACGCAAAATTAATGGTTGCATATATATTCTAATCACTCTTCTGCTTCTAATGACACTAGGTAAAGAGATTGGCTTTTGATACAGAATGTGCCCTTATAACAAAAACGATTCTAGGTAAATTCTAGGTCAAGTCATCTTCTCGATATAACGATGGCTTCTGGAAAAATGGCACGCTTAAACCCTGAAATTACTCCCTCCTAAGCACGCTAACTGCTTGGACGGAATCTTCCAATTTCTGAGTCGGATCTTTACTCGAGGGTAGCCAACAATAGTTCATAGTTCTCGAGATGTTAGAAGTAGGAGAGGCGATTTAAATACAACGGAGATGCCGAGTTTTATCAAAATATTTGTCGTACCTCACGTCTTCGTCCTTAGTTTTCCGTGGGTCATTTTGCTTTCTGTTTGTGTTACAATTCGAAGTTTATTGAATATTTTGTTGATCTATTTATTTGCCGTTTCTCGCTAGACTCGAATCTCAAGATTTGATAAAGGTTCTATCGTATTGGTCCAATGTTATTTCGTTTGCGATATATCTATCAATTTCCTGGATCTAAGGTGTGTCATATATTTTATAAGACCCATTGAAGACATGAGTGCTTGATATTCGGCATGCAACGCTCGTTACGGTACAAAGAACAATGACTTGATTACAAAGAAATCTGTTGAATACTAGACTACTTGCAAAACTCAACTACTTTCAATAAGAACTTCCGTAGTTACTGGGATACATACGCCCAAGCCTGGAACTCGGGTGGAGATTGGGCCCTTCGCACAATTCTTGTATCATGGCAGCGCTAATTCTATTCATTGGACGTTCTCTTTTCCAGCAAAACAACCACTTTATCGGCCTTGGAAGATGGGTCAAAGAGAAGATTTACAGTATATCGGGTACAGCAGTAAGCACTTGGTTGAAGAAACATTGCCAACTTCAAGTTCTTTGTCCCAAAGCTTTGTGGAGTTTCCAACAGAATACTCTCCCAAATAATACACATTGTCTAGTAGCTCACGAATGCTCTTCGGATCTTTGCATCAGCATTGACAAAATTCTCAAAACAAAGATGTTACATAGGTTTCTCCTTCTGAAATCAGGTTACAATATGAGTATAGACTGAGATCATATCTCCAGAACGCTAGTAAGAGCGAGCATTGCTGTTCAGAAACGATCAACTACATATTCAACAATCACAACGCCGCCAACCTTCCACTCAATTCCAAATTGCTCATTAAGGCAGGCGTGGAGATATATAGGTCCAAAAGGTTCTCTATGAGGTTCTAAACGCATAATGAGCTGTGGAGGAAGGAGTAGATGTTTTGGGGGTGCTTTCACGGTCCGACCTGGTGAACGTCTACCATGTTCCCTCTTTATAGCACCAACAAATTGCTGATCCATGTAGTCTCTATTTATCCTGAGTCAAGAAAGACAGCCAAATCTGTAACCTCACAAGGAGTATGCGAATCGAACGAACCCCATCCATTAAATTTTCCTTTGTCGTCGAACCTAAACGAATACCAAACTTTCCGTATTCACTCGTTTTATACAGTGTTTCTTGGGAGCAATATTAGTCCTCTGACACTCGTCCATTGGCCCGCAATAACCGCCATAATCGCCATACTTGCTAGCATACTCAAATTTTAATATTCACTCCCTCTGCATAAATCGAATTTTAAGACCAAATAAAGCTTCTCATCATTAGCAAACAAGTGATCTCCATGAGGCCAAGTGGATTGCTGATGTCTGTAACCTAAAGAGAATCTCAATTTAGATGGATTTCTCACCAGGCGCTCCCTTGTGCTCATAGTACAGCCATGGGAGATGGATCTTTTGCTATTTTGAGAGGTAGCTATTGAGTTCAATGCTTGGAATTAATTACTGCTTATCCTTTTTACACCCCCACGGAGCCCTTACCACAATCTTTCTTTGACAAACCAACGGGTGCTGGGCGGTGGGGTAGTGGTGGGGATTGTACTGCATTTATAGCCTAGTGCTCTCGCCAAAATCATTCACCAAAGGTTCTAGACGTCAAACAAGACCGCTGTAGGGATAAATCCAGGTGACAGGCAACGTCAACTTTACATACGTTGGAAACCATGAGGTCCACATGTTTTTGACAAGTCTGCTTTACTAAAACAACTCAGACACCATGTCTTACTGTGCCCCAAGACTCTTACCATAATTTGCAGTCATTTATCCATCTCCGCTTACGCAAGAATTGATAACTATTTGAAATACCTTTAATTAGCGAATCATTAGGAACCTAAGTCAAGTACCGCAGAATTTCAGGTTTACTTTTCAAATTGAAAACTTCTGTATTGATTCTAGCTAGAACATCGGAAAATGAAAACTGATGTACCTACAGTGATAAGACCTCACAATGCCATATTTCTTAGGCTCTCCAATTGGGATGCGATTACAAGTGAATATCGACTGTTAGTTCAGTTACAACCAACTCTACATAATCTCGGGGTTTACTATAGCAAAGACCCAAAGCAAAACGGAATCCAACACAAGGATGCTGGACCTCCATCCCTTCAACTAGGCCAAAGAATATCTAGAGTACCAGGGATCAAAAATGTATCGTAGGACCTATTCTATTCAAGAGACAGTCTAGTCCACGAATCAAACACCAAACCTCCATTTAAACCATCCGAACGGACACCTCCTGAAAGTTCTCTTACCACCGAAAACAAGCCCACCTTCCACATCTCTCACTCCTAAATTCTAGGGTTCTTTGATATCGATCTTAACTTACTCTTTCGTATCAGCCCCTACCAAAAACTATGGCGATAGCCTTGGTTAGCTATGACCTGCGTTCTTGTATATTCGATAGGATCCGCATTTGCGATCCGTTTCATTTCAAATGCTCTGAAGAGTTCTGGTTGGTTTTGGTAGCCAATGTCAAAACAATACTTATTTTCGCGTCTTCACTTTTGCCCATGTAGCAGACCCGAGTGAACCCTCGCAAGTACTTCTTCAAAATGACTGGTCTAGACCTCAATGACCAGAGTTTTCATTTCTTCTGCGAGCCTTTTGTAGGCTTATTGAGAAGTGAAACCCAACGGCTTTCAGCACATTCACAAGCCGTTCGTGGGGTTCTTTACAACTACAGTAATACAGAGCAATTGTATTCACTAACAGCTTCCGCTCTTGAAGGGTCCAAAGAGGTTATAAATACAGCAGATACAAGCGTCACTTCAAGCAAACTGGAGTACTTAAGATAAACCTCTCAAAGAAAATGTTAAACCTACCCTTGCATTGCTATTCTCTAGAACCAGAGGGGAATTCGTCACACGATATTTTGCGACTAGGTGAAATTAGACCACAGAGCCTCGATGATTAAAAGTACATGGATAACATTTCTAAGGTCTTCAGATAGTGGTTGCATTACTCCCCGTTATACTTTACCTCTAACGGTTGGTGGTCCCCTAAGCCTCTAGACTATGCGTGTCTACAGATACGAGCTTTTACTGGAACTGCTATTTATTGTTTGGGTTCACTTCACACATTTCTCGAATCTTCGCGTCTTTAAACTTCAATTCATCTTCAATTCATAAAACCGTACATTCATGAAAATCGTGCGTCCACCGTTCCTTGCCCATCCATACATCACTCATACATTCAAGCCTGGACTCATTTCCTACCACCCACCACCCAACGACCACCAACCACCTCAACTCCCAAGTAGCAGTACACCACAATAGCCAGCCTCTAAGCACAACCCCTAACTACTTTCTGCACTCCCTAATAGTGCCACCAGTCTGAGAGGGTCCACACTTAAGGTGTGAACAGCAGGGAACAAATCCCGAGCCACGATATGCTATTCCCCAAGGTTTATTAGCAATTGTGCCGTAGTATAGCAGGAACGTAAGGAAAACCAAGGTTTCAGATAAATAAACACATACCTCTCTCATAGCCGCAGTCGGAAAACTGTCTCTCGAGAAGACCGGTGTCGACACTTGCAGCCGAGGCAGTTGCAAGGATAGTAAAGAGGGTGGTGATAGAGAGAGTGAGCTTCATGTTGATGCTTGGGTTTGTTTGTTGGTAGTCAGAGATTAGATGGCTTTGGTGTTTGAAGAGGCTTTGGATGGTTTGTTGGGTTCTTTCATCTGTCGACGGGAGGGTTACTTGGTATTTATACACCGAATCTGCGAGCTTGAGTTTCTTCTTCCGTTACGGATAGACTTTCACTTCTAAGATATAAGGTTTTTCCCATTCTCTCAGGGGAGAGTGTGAATTGTCTGTACAGCTCGGGTCGTCCCACCTTGTCAATTCCTGATATACTGTACAGTCTCATATGTGTGGTCCCCAAAAAGCTTTCATTGAGCCATCCTTTCAAAGCCCGACTGGAACACAAAATATTAATTTACTTACAATACAGTCTTTCACTTCATAATTAAAAACCTCCGCCAAATCGTGGCGAAAGTCTCAATCAAACAATCCCGCTCGTCGCCCAAAAACACGGAATCGATGAAATGATACTCAAACTCAGCATAAATAATACATGTACAGATTCCGAAAACACACCGTTTTCCACAATCCACACAGGCGGCATTGTACCTCCACATGAATCGGACAATTAAATTGGCTTAGAAGGCTACATTGCGGGGTGAAGCCCCTCCTATAACACGTTGTATACAAGGGGGCGGGGACGCGAGGGGGAGACGTGAGCTGTCCAGACTCTTTACCGTGGTCAATCGATGTTATAAGAAATGCAGGGGTGGGCGAGTGGAGTACCGAGCAGTGTGGCATACCTAGTGTACAGTACACTAGAGGTCCTCCTTACAAGAATCCCCCTTCTTACCTATGCGCAGAAGATTTCGATGAGCGGGAGCTTCTTATTGTCGCACTTTTCTAGCTAGTGACAGCGCTGCCTAGTGACCGGTAAAAAGCTGTTCTCTCAATGGCTTAAAAGCAGTCTTGACAGCTTCTCTGTACTCCACCGGCCTACCCCAACATTTCTTGTAACATCGACTTATCACGGTATTTGTACAAGTGCTAGAAAAAGGCCCCGACCCGACAGCAAAATCAACTTCCACTCCCCTTAAACATAGTTGGAGTTTTAAACGTAAAGAGGGTGGTCAACTCGGATAACCTACTCCAAATAAGGAACGAATATAGGCAGAGTAAAAATAGAGATGCTATTACAAACCCGATTTTTATACCTTAAAGACTAGGAGCCACCGAGCAACAGCACGGAAGTTGTATCAATATATTATCCCGTTATCATATGTACATCTGGCTTTTAATTTTCGAAGTGTCCACTTTTAGTCTGAGTACTGGTACTCAACGACACTGCTACCTCCTCAAGTGGTGGGGAGCAAATCGGACCAAGCTCCGTAGCGCCTAGGCACCATTTCCGACCGGTCCGACCGCTCAAATAGGAAGTCGTAGACTTTAAACCCTAGATGTACATATGATGGCACGAGGGGATTTACTGGTAGATCATATCTACTTGTATCAGTTCCGTACTCGAGTTGACTTGCCCGAGCTGTCTAACTTCTTTACTCTAGGAGGAGTTTGGAGAGGAGCAGCAAGAGCAGCTTCAGGGTATTTTAGTATAGTTCAGACCAAGAATAAGGCATCTATTGTTTGGCTCTCTGTGTCGAGCTTTGAAGTTAGAAATTTGCAAGACAGAAAAGTTGAAAGAAGGCATGTGAGACAATTGAAAGAAGATGACCTCAGCCTGTAAGGCATCCACAGGTTTCTGTGATGGGAACTACCCAATACCACCGTTTGTACTCCAAATAAATTTTAGATGATTCCAAGGTTTTCAGAAGCTTTCTCGGACAGATAACTTTACTTCACAGCTCTTGTGGAATTGATTCACAGAGATGGTTCCGTAGAGCAGGTTACGAAGTTTCGTGGTAATGGTTTCGATGGCTTTCCCCCAGCAATAATGGTATGATACAATGCCCCTCCATCAGTCGATATGGAGCTTCCTAAAACCACCCTGTTCGAAATATATCCACAGCCCCTTCCGATCCTTCCATCATATCAAACTCAGTGTTTTTCGGTAGCCTTTCCGGCGTTTGGGTTTCTTGGGTCATTCTTGAACTCGTCGGCTGGAGTTTCAGGATTAGCACTTTTCTGTAGTCGACTAGAAGTACCACTGCTAATAACGAATAGGATCCGCATGAGGAAAATGGCAACATACTGTTCATCATCATGGTCTGGAAAGAGTTGACACCATACATGACAACAAGGCCTATATCTCTCATCAGTCTTCGTCCTTCGCACCCTCTTGGATTCCTCCAATTGACCCGGCATAGTTTCCGGATCGGTCGTATAGCCTATCGAGGGTACGTACCAGCAATGAAGAATGGCGCATATGGCTTAGCTGTAGAGGGTTGCGATATTAGCTTCTGTCCATTCCAAGCTCCTTCGTTGCGCAATTGAGCAGCACCCGGGGGCAAGAGTACTTACCGACAGGCGCCGGGAATTTCTTTGGTAACCAAGACATCTTGAATGTGTGTGTAGAGAGGAATTGAGGTGTTTTGGTTTATGGACTGAGTTGTATGGTGGGTGGATGGCAGAGCTGTGGTGTTGTGAAAGTATCGCCGAGAGCCGCTTTGAAAAGTGGATTGGGACTAGCGTGGTATCACGTGGTTGGGTCAGCTGACCTGCGTCACCTTTGCACTTTGGGACCCCGCTTAGTCAGGATGTTTACTTTTAGGACCCCAATTGAGTGGCAGATATATAACGAAACCCTCTTTCCAAAGTCAAATCTTATGCTACCTAGGTAACTACATATGATAGCAGGGTACTCATGTGCAATTGAAAACAGGCTAGTCTGAGATTCCCAAGCTAAGCTTGCTGCTTGCTGCTTACATATATCCGATTCAGTCTGTACCCCCGTAAGGTTCAACGCCAGATTGAAAGTGCGGGGTGAAGACCCACCATGATTCTCGCTGGCCAATGAGAAGCTCGAATCTGCAACTCTGGCTACCCTGCTGTCGCGCCTTGGCTCTCTGCTCGTTCTGGTACAAGATCACCCCAGTTCGTGCGAGCTTCATCTTCTGTCACTCAGTTTCTGACCTCCACCACTTCCACTTCTTCCATTCAAACACCAAGACACTCTCGGAGCGGCGATCGTTAATATACCCACCGCTGCGCCTGACTTGACACGCATATCTTCAATCAATCACTTCGAGTGAGCTTCGCCTTCTTAGACGCAGGTCAACCTATAAGCACCAAGATCAAGCTCCCAAGTCCTGTTCCTTTGAGCTTCCGAGCTTCCTGCAACACCACCACCAAATTTCTCTCCATTTGCAACTTCCCAAACACGATCACCATCACCATGTTCACCCGTCGTCTCCTCAAAGCTCCCGCATCTTTGGCTGCTCCAGCTGTCCTCGTCCGGCCCTTCTCCAGCATTGCAGTCCTCGCTCGTACACCCTCGATCTCTGACATCACACCGGATGGCGTCAAGTTGTTTGAGGCAAAGCAGAAGGCGTTTCGCGAGCGAATTGCTGGGCAGTCCAGAAGAAAGGAAACATCGACCGGTAAGTCGGCAGAAACCACACCCCAATGCGTTGCCTGTTTCCCGCACTTCCCTTCCCTCCTCCACTGCTCCATCTGCGAGCAATGCGGGCTCACGCACATCTAACATTTTTTGGCTCCGTCTTCATCAGACTCACAAGGTGCATCTGTAGCTACCGAAGAGGATGATAAGCGCAAAGGCAAGCTAAGCAGTCTGATCTATGGCACGAAGGAGGGTCGCGAAATGGATCGCGAGATTGAACATTCCTTTTCACAGGTCCTGGCAAGAGGCAAATACGTTCATAGCATCGTCTTTCACGAGGTCAAGCCCGAAAAAGTTGACGAATACGTCGATTTGGTCGGAAACTGGTATCCAAAGATGGCCGGAATGCCAGACAACAAGGTCAATTTGGTTGGCAGCTGGAGGACAGAGGTTGGCGATTGTAACACCTTTGGTAAGGCATCTGCGATATCTTGTCAAAAGAATTATCAAATCTAATGATACTTCAGTTCATATCTGGGAATATCAACGATACCAAGGATACCACAGCTCTCTCCACAGTATTTCTAATCACCCCGACTTCCCCGCATTCGATAAGAAACTCAAAACTCTCATTACCGCCAAGCGAACCTCCCTAATGCAAGAATTTTCCTTCTGGCCTACCACGGCTCCACGACAACTGGGTGGTGTTTTCGAATTACGTTCGTATACCCTCCATCCGGGAAACCTTTTAGAGTGGGAGACCCATTGGCGTCGTGGACTTGGTGCACGCAGACAGGTGATGGAGGGAGTTGGAGCGTGGTTCGTCCAAATTGGCGATCTGAACACGGTCCACCATCTTTGGCAATTCGCGGATTTGGAGGAGCGGAAGGTTAGGAGAGAGCAGAGTTGGAGTGTTGAGGGCTGGGGAGATACCGTTCATAAGACTGTGCCATTGATCCAAAGCATGAAGTCTCGGGTTCTGGTTCCAATGCCATGGTCCCCTGTTGCATGAGCGATTGCTACTTGCTGGCCAAGAGTCAAGATTCATTTCTCCAATCTCATGTCCGTTCGTATTATGTTTTTTAAGGAGCGCGAGTCGTTGGAACCAGACCACCAAAGTCATGGTAATTAGTTAAGTCTGGAATCTGGTATTATGCATGGGAGTTGAACATGTCTGACATGATGCCATTGTGCATCAAGTTATGACTGTTGTGTATGTTATATTGATGGGCCGCTGCGGAAATGGTTTCCATGAGTTATCTTTTTTAGGGACATGACAGCATGCTTTGGAGCTTTGCTGAATATTTGAGCATTCGATTTTGGTTTGGTAGAATCAAAGTACGTTGATGAATGAAGCCTCTTTCCCAAAAACCCCATTTTCGAGATTGGTTTGTATCTCCTCGACTAGTGATGAGGCGGCTAATGCGTTCTTCTGATTCGCATATTTGGAAGAGCGGGCTCGCTGTATCCTCCATTACCACCACGACTTTCATTCAGCATAGTCTTATTCACCCATAAATCCTCCTTCCATATGCATCGCTCCATCATGAGAAGATCACCCTCTCGCAAGCAGATCCATCAAACGACCTATTCCTGGTAATAGAGTAGGATGAATCTTCCCATTAATGACGGTGACGAATGGATTTTCTCGCCGTGGTTTTCACTACTCTCCCCATTTTTTCTCAACTCGGTCTATTAGTTTTATTTCAAGCTAGCTGGTGGGGCTTGGGGGGGAGGTGTTCGATATGATATGTCTCCTTTTCGATCGATTACCGCCTCAGTTAGATTTACGGAAATTTACAGGTAGGGTTATGCGCTCGGTGTTTTCTTGGTAATTGGGCTTGGGCTTGGTTGTGGGAGGAGAATGGTGGAGGAAGGGTTACTGTAGCTTGGGGCTTCGCCTACGTCGTGTGTATGACTAATGACAGCGCTTACTCTTTCGTTCATAATATTACTACTTAGAGAACTTGGATAATCTTTATTATGGGATTTTGTGATTGTGATGGTATATACTATAGCTAGTAATAGTATCATAGATATTTATATCAAAAATATAGCAGATATAGTTTCAAATAAAGTATAGTACCTTTTTATAAAGTATCTACTAAGTTTCCATCTTAATATCAACTAGAAACAAAATCTATATTTCCCGTATTAAGATCTAACACTAGACTAATCATCTCTAAACCGGACTAGCATATTCGAAGAAAAGAGTCTCTTTAGCGAATATTAGTAATACCGAGTTAGGGAGGAGAGAGGCGATATATACCTACCCACGCCTCAAAAATATCGAGATCTACTAAGGATCTTTCAAAGGATAGAGGCGTTGGCTCTGAGTATGTTTCAGACAGATCCTGAAAATGAAGATCAGAATGACGGAACGTAGAGGCGATAGCTGGAACCTGTGAGATCACCGAATTTGGGGAGAAGGTGTTTTTATTTTTTGGGTTAAGGTCGTGGTCAGGTCCCTGCTCCGAGTCTAAAGAATTTGGATGATATTGTGTTTTTAGGAGACCCGCTAGGCTTACTTCCCAAAGATCTCCTAATGCTATACGTGACGATTTTCGGGTCCGTTGATCATGATGAGATATATCACAAGAAATCTTCATAGGTCTTCTTGGTGTTCTGGGCGGACCAGATCAGATACAAGGACGTAGTTTAAAAAAGAGTCATTATCTTGATCTTGAACCATTTCACTTCGAAATAACCCCAGAAGGGGCGTTCACAGCTCCTATATCTACTCCCGTGGATACTCTCAAATCGGTACGAGAAGCTTGAAGTGAATTTGACCGTTCATTACACAGGGTTACTTGAGTGCCGAGAGAACAAAAGAACTACCTAAGTTAGCCCTAGAACCCATATAATCCACTCACCTGCCCTCCGCATTAATCTCTCCAACTATCCAACTTCCAAGTCCTATTCCCTTCTCCCAAATCCACTTTTCAGTCCATTCACCTCACACCCACCCAACTACCCCTACGCCGTACTTTACCAGCAACAGACGGAACTCTCGAGACCGATATCTTCATAGTGAATCCCTATATTACCTATTCAGGCAAGCCAAAAGTTTTGCTGCATATCGCACCGAGGTCTGCACCTCAGAAAATCGACACTTGGACACCTTGATACGGACCTTAAGAACGGTAACCGGCACTTGGAACTTCCGAGTCCCGACTTCGCCGTGACGTCTATAGTGAATACAACTCGCTAACATTACCTTTACCTGGATAGGCAGCTGAGACTTTTGTTGTACATCGCACCTAGGTCTGCACCTCAAGAAATCGACACTTACACCCCTTTGATACGGACAAACGGTACTTGGTACCTCTCGAAATACTGTATCCGCAATATAGAAGATACACTATATACATCGGAATGCTCGTGAGTTCTCGAAAGTAAAGAGACGTGAAAAACCACCAAGAAGAGAACAGCGGGAACGATCTTCGATCCACACATTGTAATGTTGAGATCTTTTTTGGACCGTCATGGATCTGGAAGTATAAAACTTGCAGAGTATTTTTCACTCAAAGATATAATAATCTTTGCGTACTAGGCAGAAATTACAACTCAGCTCTCATGTTTTGTTCTTATATAAATTACCTTGATCGTCACCTGTGAAAAGGGGGCGCCATAAGAACGGGTACTACAGTAAATCAACCATATTCCCGGTCTGGATATAAACTCAAGAGATACCAACCGTTGCGGGACCGGCGTTTCGCGCAACTCCTTCTTGTACATCACAGTCTATAACGACACCCCTTGAACACTAGCTCTATTCTCCGAGAAAAGGGATTCCCGCATGCTATAAAGAAAACATGTATAACAAGAACCATTATAAACCAACCGGTATAACTTAGCTGACAGGTTAGTTTCTTTTTCTTTTTCTTCTTTTGAATTCCCCGCATTTCCCAAAGCTCGATGCGGTTACAGAATTTAGGGCTAAGTTATGGAAGCTCTCATAACGCCATTAGAATCTTTCCATCCAGCGATTTCGTAATCCCGCGTGGATGGGGTTTGGGTTGAATTAGACTGCTATGATCCTTTTCCTCATTTTATGACCTTCTAATGTATTCCTCTCGTTGGTCGGAACTGTTCTTTGCTAAATAGAAGGCACGACCAAGCTAGAGGGTACGGAGAAGCTTGCGCTGTTACGCCTGTGTCTCCAGATGAAGTGTTGTAATGGTAGTAATTCGTGATCGCATATTCAAACAGTTGGAAGAAGCAGCCTCAGAACCGACGACCACCACGCCGACCTCCAAGCCAAGGAACACCCGAAGCTCTCCCACCAATCAAAACCACCCGCTTACGCCTGCGCCCCACAAATCTGCCAAAACAATCTTGATATCTCCAAACAACACATCCCCCACCACGAAAACTGGGATCTCTGCTCGCCTGGCCCAGTCAGTTAGTCTGTGATCATCGATCACCCTGAAGCGCCACACATGCTAACTGTTTCGCATACGCATACGCATACGAGGATGTAAGAGAATCGTGTCGGTGGGGCCCTACACTGGAGAAAAAAATTCAAAAACTCAGTTCGTCTGGTTATTGAACCTGGTAGGAGGTTTTTTTTGCCATTTCTTTTGGCGAATCTTTTTGCCATTTTCCTAGTTGGCCTGTCTTTTTCCAACTGCTTATACTGAATTCTAATGAGGGCCGCCATCTTGGTTGCTGCGGAGCTAGGGGCTCTTTAAGCTTGTATATATATGTCACATATTCAGGGGGTTTATCTGGAGATGAAATGTAGTTTCGATTATCTCTGTCCTTTACTTTTGGCGCTCTATGTAAATATTATATTATGAAAAGAAATTGTAGGGATTTATTTCTTCTAATTGTTTGGATGAGTAGAGTATCAAGCACCTCCGGCACCACTACCAAAGGTATGGATAGGTAGACACTAACGTCTAAGTCATGTGTAACCACTGAAATTGTCGTTTGGGCATAACAACCAAAGAATCCCCAAGTCCATGAGAAAATTTGAAAGTTGTATGGGGAACAAAGTACTACGACAATAAGCAACCACGAGAACTAACCATGCCGCTGCGCAAACGCATATGTATCCGAAACACCACCACAGCCCTCGCAAGGAATAGATGCCCCATACGTGCAAATATTACACACCTTGCAATGCCACTCGCGCCAATTCATACATTCCCCACACGTCCGACAATGGCTCGTGTTACCATCGTCCTGCCAAGAGCGCATACAAAAGCTACAATAGTGGTCAAAGTATTTGAAAAGCGTCGTTTCTCGAGGCCGTGAAGCAACGCCCAGTCCCGCAAGAAGAAGGTCGTTCAAAAGCGCATCTTGTTCCTCGGGGCTAGGATTCGACGAGGCCTGTAATCCCTTCCAAGCTTTCTTCCATGCAGGGAATCCTTTCTCGTCATCGAACCCCATATCGGCATAATCCTCGAATCTGGCATCGGTCAAAGGGCCGAGAATGAAACCAATACGTGGTGGTTCTTCCTCTGTTCGAACCCGGTAGTTCGGGATGAACTCTGGTGGCCGGTGACCGAGCACGTGTAGGATCAAATCCTTCTTGAACTCTGGCTTTCGCAAGAGTTTGTCGATATTGGCGTGTGCTTTCACCTTGTTAGATCCCTTGGGCATGAAGCTCTGCAGATACGAGATGAGACATGGTTGCGCGCGAACTTCCGGGACACCGAAGAGGGTTGAGAGGTTGTGGAGGGGGTTGATACATCCGGCGCAGGTACAGCCTTTGGAGCATCCGGCGCCGAAGTAAACACATTTGCACGTTAGGGAGTCGAGTATGCATCCTCCCTTGCATTCGCATTGCAGGTCCTCAGGACAATCTCTCGGGTTGTCTCTTTTCTGACATTGTGTTAGAGAATTTTGAGGATTTGCTGGGGGTTTTGTCTTTTTACCTCAGTTACTTTTCTGTTTCTATTCCTTCCATCTCCCGCTTGCCTACCTGGGTCGTAGGTTTCCGATAACTCCTCGAAATCATAGATATCCAGTATCCCATCTGAATCATAAGCTTCCGACATACCCGCTGATGGTTCGGAAGAGGTTGGTTTCTCGTTTCAACCAATGACTTTACTTGTTCGAGTGTGAGAGTGGGTGACGAAGTATAAAAAGGTTTGGGAGGGTTTTCTTTCACCTAAAGTGAGCAAGGTCGGCACTTCTGGCTGAGCCTCTGGTATATGGTCGTCTATGTTGAGGTAGCCTTCAGTTGAAATAAGGTTATCGCCTTGGTTGCTGGTGGTTGTAGACGTTGGGCGGAATTTGACCATTGCCCCACGGCGCCCGCCAGGTCACACCTTGGCCAATAGCCGAGCCAGTAGGAAAGTAGAGTATATCAGACAGCACTTGGTGAGTAGGTGGCGTCTATAAAGTAAGGGATGATTTTTAAAAGTTGTAGAGATGCATGACTTATTTTGGCCGATTTTAATAATTACAAGTTCGGTTTAGAACAGTTATATTTAGAGTTCGAAGCGTAAAACATAAGGGATATATGAGACTTGATACTGATGTACTTTCCTTAGCCCCTTTTGATTTGTGTGAAAGATTATAGGCTAAGAATCACAAGTCTTTAAACATGGATGTTCCAGTCTAATGACTCTATCACTTTTGTTAACATTCAAGTGTTTAACAAGACGACATTTCGTGAATCGTGATAGCAAAAGTACATGTATCATCTAACCTAGCAATCGTCTGATAAGTGCCACAGTGCGAAATAATCAGCCCCTATGGTGATTGTACGTACAACCATTAGACTGATTAGCTAAAGTAGAAAATCGAATTATAACATTAGCACCCGATCCCTACAAATAACAAAGCAAATGTTAATCGAGAGAAGATGTAAGGATTCAGTTGCATAATTTGTACCGACCCGCTCTTTCCCATGAGCAAGAACTCTGTGTTTCTTTCCCGTTTTCATCATCATCCCGTTGACCTGTGAATATAGGCAAAAAGAAAACGGGAGAACTTACCGCTTGTCTACATCAGAATGTCCGTTTAGTAGCTTACTTTTATAGGACAGCGAATTCTGAAAGGGGCGACAGCAGCTCTCGCTATATTAGGATCTGATACTATAAGGTACCCGAGTAACACGATTTCTTGTCAAAGTCAGCATGATTCGCAATCCCTGCTTGTTCGATACGTATTCTTGAAGTAAAGAAGAAATATCAGCTGGGCGTTAACAACCTGTGCTAATCACAGTCCGCCCAAGGGGTGGTTAGTCCCCGCCTCTTCGCTGCTACGTGCCCATATAGCATACGAAGATTGACTAGTCATCATGTATATCACGAATATTAAGACGTGCTTCAAACAGAAATAAAAAGGTTTACGTACTCAAGAATCTCTAGGGAACCAATTACTCAAATTTCCGATGGAATGTGATAGATCGCTGTGGATCATTTCTGAGTAGTTGAATCTCTCAATCGGTTCACTCTTTCATGCAGCAAGGGGCTGCCATCGCTTCTAGTACCCACCAACTCATATGCCCGGCGATGTTTGACAGTCCCTCGAGTCTGTTGTGAAGGAAAGTCTCGGAACGATAAAGGTAGAAATAGAGCCTGGGAGAGATATTGGTCAGAAATGTCTGGGTTTGTCAGAGAAGGCTTAGAAGACTCTCGGATAGACAAGCTTCAGGACTGCTATTATTGCCACGTGCCCATGCTGCAAAATAATTTCTGGAATTCATCATGATTTCTCGGAAGGCCAGGGACTATAGAGCTTGAACTGCACCTACTCTGTTGAATTGATTGTATAGACATAACACAAACAGCTGAAATGCCCTCACACGTTAGCATCTTTCCATCCACAGTAATTGGAGAAATGGAATCAGTGTTCCCCCAAACTCCGGAATCTTCTATCATATAACACCTACAAAAATGCTGGCATGGATCTTACGAAGGAAAAACCCAACAAGAGAAAAACAAAAGTCAAAGGAAAAGCCAACACATATGATCCTGGTCTCAAAGGCGTCATTGATGCTGCTACGTACTCATATGACAAACACCTAACAACTGATCATGCTTGCCACGCATATTTGAAAATCAAGAAAAGAGAAGGGCTTACATTATATCAAAGTTCGAGGTATCTATTACTCCACTCGATAAGTTTGTTTTTGCAACCTAGAGTTCTGTTCCTTTATTGTGTGAGAAGGTCCTTGGTACGAAATCTCTACTCCTCATTTCTGAGGAACGGAGTCCTTAACAATGTCTCGGTCCACGGGTAACCAAAGATGGAGACATCAATGAACTGCAAACCTATCTTCGTGATGTCAGTAAACAACCATAAAACTAATTGGACGATGAGTGGAAAGTAGGATCTTCGCCTATCAGTAAACAACCATAAAACTAATTGAACGATGAGTGGAAAGTAGGATCTTCGCCTATCAGAACTCTAACCGGTAATTTCATGATTGAAATAGCCTCAATTCAAAGAAAAAAATCCACGTATTGTAAATTACATCATATTGGCAGAATTGTATAAAGCAAATGAAGCTGGAACTTGAACTGACCTCGGAGACACTATTGACATATTTCCGCCATGGGACTTGTTGTCAAAAAAGCTCTAGACCGCGTAGTGGGCAGAGCGACACAAGGGCGCGACGCGAGACTCACGCTTGAGGATTTGTCCGTCGCGAGCTAGTAGGAACGAACACGTTGGTAGCAATCTTCGAGGGGGGTTCTGCTCAGACTAACTGCAAACCAAATTAGCATACCCTAAGCAGTAAAAAAAACCTCGTTCTGTGTAACAGACCCCCGGAACTTACACACCGAACAAATGAGGACAGCTCAGAAACATGTAAACTACCCAAGTCGTATACCCACGAACGTACTGAAAGAGCTGAAGCTGCTTCAGATCCTGGTGGTGCTGGTGATGGCGTAAACACCTCGAAATTTCGACACAAAACGCGTCAGATTGATCGTAGCAGTGGGCACTTTAGTACCTATGGCATAGTTGTAGGAAGAAAGGAACTAGGAGATCAGTAGCGCCCCGTATGGGGTGGACGTGGACGTGGACGCTTCGCACCTGTCATGAAGGAAACCTGGGAGTCTGGGACACGAGGTGATGTGATGGCCATGGGGAGCTCGAGGGAGATCAGAGGAAACGGGTTCGCTTGTATCTGGAAACGTCGTATTAATCAATTCAGAGGTCGTGGCACAGATTTGAAGTGGATTGAAAGAATCATGGCGCACACTTCCGGAAAATTCCTGATGACCTTGGGTTTTGAGGTGGAGGTGGTTGAGAGAGTTGAGGAAGGAGCCACTGAGTGAGTGAGCAATGGTAAAAGCGGCAAGAAGTACGCATGCAGCAAAACCATCCCAACTTTTTTCTTTCACTCCATCGTCGACTCCCAAGATTTGTTAGCACCTTTTTTAAAAAAAACTATAGCCACCTATCTTTTCAACTTGCGTCCAGTAAGACTCTAACCCAACTAATGACGAAACCGTTGGTTGTCACTCCACCAGCGTCGTACTATAAAACCGTCTCCTACGCGAGAAATAAAAAAATTAGTTAGTGCTTCAAACATCATGACTTTCGTCATGGAAAGGCTCAGCTACGCAAAACCCAGCTAAAGCGTGAGTTCTAGAGTATCCTCATCATAAAAGAATCATGACATCAAAATGAGGAGTCGTGCATATATCTGTCCGCGTTTCCCTCTTCTGCCCGTATATCTTGACAACAAAACTTATATACTCACCAATACGTTCCATCTTCTCTGAAAGGAAATTATATACATCATCGAAAATGTCTTCCACCACAACCAAGAGACCACATGGTTCTTCATCTCGGAACCCGAATAATCCTCCCAGCTACAAGGAGTCGGTGGAAAAGGACTTGCCAGCCGTTCGCGCACGAGGTATGTATTCCATCCCGACTTTCATAGGAAATATAACTTGGATACCAACTATGGATCTAGCATACGATATGTATGTAACCGCGTATCCAAAAACGAAATTCGGAAACCTCGAGGAACTCGAAGTCCACAACCAAGAAATAGCATTAGAACACATCGAAAAAGCGTACTACAAGCACAGAAAACAACTCAAGAAAGCCACAAAAGAAGTGCAAGTTCGCGGTTCGTCCTCCTCTCTCTCCCCCTTCAAACCCCCAAACAAAAGAATCATCAATAAATCAAGAATAAAAGACTAATGAAATACCCACAGCATTCTCCCTCTACCAAATGCGCCACCCCTACAAAGACCACACCTCCATCCTACAAGTCCAATCCGAGAACTACAAGCTCGCAGACCACTACATAAACAAAGCCTACTACCTCCTCCAAAAGGAGCTCAAAGCCGAAGAAGACCGCCGCAACGCCGCCATCGAGGAGCTCAAAGCGGCCCTCTACGCCGCGGAAGAACGACAAGCCAAGAAGCGCGAGGAGCAACTCCTCCTCTCCGCGCAGCAAACCGTGCAATCCGCACACGTCACCTCGGAGCAGGAAGAGCGCGATGCCAAGCTGCGCGAGCGCGAGAACCTGTGGATTGGGATTGGGCAGCAGCGCAGGTTGTATCGACATTGTTGTTTCAACGATCGCGAGAATGGGGGGGCGGTGGAGGAGGATACCAAGGAGATGGGGAGGAGGCTGAAGGGGAAGGAGAAGAGGTGGAGGGAGATGAAGAGGGGGCAGGTGGATCTGGTGGAGAAGTATTTGGATTGGAGGACTCAGGCGTTGGAGGAGAAGACGGGGTGTTTGGCGAGAACGTGGTTTCGGATGAGGTATCCTCTGTGGAAGTATAAGGGGCAGCAGGCGCCGCCCAGAAAGGATTTATAGGAGGTTGTAAAAAGAGTATATGAACGTACAGAAATAAAAGTTTGGGTTTGGGGAATCACACTCTTTGAGATGCAACCATCGGTCCTTCCAGTCTTGCTTGCACAATCGCAACCATCTCCGTTCCAAAATGACCTCCCTTCAACACTACCTCAGGTAAAGGCAACGTCAAATTTATACCAGTCAATTCCCCAATCTTCTTCTCATTCCAAACCACATGACGATGCTCAATCTTCCTGCCCTTAATCGTACCCTTCTCGACCTTCACAATCTTCGGAGTAGGATCACACCCAACAAACACGACATCACACGCCCTCTCAGCCTGAGGAAGATCCGAATCAACCCAAAGTTCCACATCATCCGTATCCACGATGATATCACAAGACATCGACTTGCAGATCCGACAAGCTGTTCTGACGATATTTTACACATCGTCGGTACCACCTCCTGTTCCGCAAGCGAGACCGTTGACGACGACTTGTGGTATAAAGATGTTGCTCTTTCCCCGATCCATGACGTCGGCCCGTTGGCACTAATCCCACATCTTGTAACCGAACGTACCCGCCTATTCGCTGTTGTTAAAGTATGTGACGTTGTAGGTCGAGAGATGGAGTGGAGGTTGTAGTCTTTTTTGGTCTTGTTATGGATTTTGCGAATCGTCGGTGGGCATGATTGACAGGCTTGAAAAATGTACAGCGTTGGGTTATTTGATGTCAGTATTCTACTTCCCAATGAGAAAAGCTCCCTTCTGGTTGAGATAAGAAGTTTAGAAAAATGTATCTTACTCGACAATGGCAGGGGGTTGGACGTCAATGAAAGAAGCGATTGTATGAACATGACCTGGTTGATTCTCCAAGTCATGGAACATGTATTTGCATGATACTCCAACGATGGAAGACATGACCATGACCAGCTTTGGATTGAAACTAATGGTGTAACACAATGGAATACGGATGAAGAAAGATTTAAAAGATGATGAAATAGAAGCTACAATGTGGAAAGAACTGATTTGTTTTCTTGTATGTTCTTCTAGTACTCGAGTATATATATACATAAAAGAATGCGCAAAAAATCGTTTCAAGACCTCAATATCACCTGCGCAGATAGAATGGCGGTCCTCTGAACAGCCGAGATCTCTCTTCGCACGACTTCCAGCTTAAAGCAGGATTGTACAGCACTCCAATGCTTGAAAGACTTGGAATCGGTCTAGCGCTTACGTAGTACTGTGTTTTCAAGCAAATATAATCCCATAGGGTTGAAGTGGGAGTGGGAAGGGGATAAAATTTGGAACCTCCTTGGCTCGCTTAAGAAAAATCACCACCAGTTCCACACGGTATCTGCCTATGCGACGATTGTATAAACCCGACGTGTCTTTTAGTTGCGCCACAGACGGTGAAATTCAGTGCTCGTCTGTTAATCCATGGTTGGTATCTAGAACGGGGATAAACGCATAGTCGTGTGCGAGAATCCAGATAGATGATGGCGGTGGCCTTGATCTATCGTAAGTCGTATGAAGTTTTTTTACATATTCTTGACCGGTTTATTGGCAGAACGATAATCCCGGGGCTCAAGGCCTTTTTCTCAATGCTCCCGGTTGAAAAGAACCGGTGTCCAGAAATCAATAATTTAGGTTCATCCGCCCATTCGCAACGCCGGCAATGCACCAGATTCGACTCCAAGTAAACGTCATTTTATCATATTTCTCTTGCCACCTTTTTTGCCAGTTTCCTCTGCTCTTCGATTTTTAATGCCTTTTCGTCGGTCTCCTGGATGGCTCTTCCGATCGCAATGGTGCCCTTTACACTATTACTGTTCACCCAAACTTTCCCATTTCGACCAACAGCTATCTCAAATGCAACGCCCTGACCTCCTAGCTCGTCCAAAATGACCAACGCCCCTTGCTCAACTGGTTTGGGCAACATAAGACGCCTTGCCATGCCCAGGGAAATATCAAAAACCATTCCGCCAGTAAGCGGACCCAAGCCTTCAGACTTTCCCGTTGACTGCGATACACATTCCAACTCTGGATCCATATGCTTATTCGCATGGGTGACTCGTGCATATACTAGGGCGCCGAAGGAGAGCTGGGGTCGTGTTTTCTTTGTCGCGCCCTCAAAAGAGAGCTGGGGAAGTGTTGCTTTGGGGGCATAATCGCTGACGCTCGCGTAGAAGATGTCTACCGCCGAGTTTTGAATGGTCGCAATCACCAAGTCACCGGTGGTAGGAATGTACTGCAAAAGAATGAATCAGTCGTCATTCTAGGTGACCGTGAGGATAAGATTGGAATGGAATTGCATACGCGACCGCCATTGAACTCTACCCAAACCGCATTTTTTCTCTTATCTGTACATAGCTGGCCTGCGACGGTGGGTGTGATGGTGTTTGGAGGGATATGGCGCAAACCGGGACCAAGCTTCAATGGAAGAGTTGGATGTGAGGGCAGCGATGCGGGGTCGAGTCGGTCGCCCGGGAGCACGAAAGTTGAGGTTCTCGTTGATGCCATTGCCAATGGCACAATCTCTTGTAAAGAAGAGAATGTGGTTGAGTTGTGATTGCTGTAGGCGCGACGGTACCTTCGCGGTGTTGCATTGTACAGTGGTGGTTCTCAGCCTTCTCTTTGGTGGGGCAAGCGGCCCTGGGCTAGTGAAAAAAAAGTTGCCCTCCATACATTGCCCTCGACCTTGAGACCCTAGAACTTCAACACCATCCATACAGAAACCAACTCATTTTCCCCCTTCTCTCTTCCTCGCACATCTCCATTCAAAATGGCTGTTGAAGGATCTTCCGCTGCGCCTACTGCGCCTGCAGAGCGTCACGCAATCGGTATCTCCATTGGAAACTCCAACAGCAGCATTGCTATCACAGTTGACGACAAGGCTGAAGTTATTGCCAACGAGGATGGTGGTATGTATTGCCTCAATATGTATACCAGCGCCTGCGAAATATGTGTATCATGTATAGATTTCATGGAAACTGATTCCCTTGCTAGATCGTCAAATTCCAGCAATCTTGTCTTATGTCGACGGCGAGGAGTATACTGGACAGCAAGCCAAGCAGCAGCTTATCCGCAACAGTGCCAACACAGTCGCATATTTCAGAGATTTCTTGGGCCAGGAGTAAGTTTGGCCAAATTGGTCTTCCCCTCTTCCTCATTCGATTTGTGTTGAGACTGATATCCCCTGCCAGCTTCAAGTCAATAGACCCCACCCACTGCCACGCCTCTGCACACCCCCACGAACACGAATCAACAATCGCTTTCACCATTCAAGATAAGGAGGGGGACGAAAAATCAACCGTCACAATCTCGGAAATTGCAACCCGTCAACTTCGTCGTCTGAAGCAGTCTGCTTCTGATTACAGTGGTAAAGAGGTCAACTCAGCCGTCATCACCGTCCCCACCAACTTTAGCGAAAAGCAAAAGGATGCTCTAAACAAGGCTGCCGCTGCCGCCGGTATCGAGGTTCTACAGTTCATCAACGAGCCTATCGCAGCCCTTTTGGCCTACGATTCCCGTCCAGAGACCAAGGTTGGTGATAAAAACGTGGTTGTTGTAGATCTTGGAGGAACTCGTTCCGACGTCACTGTTATTGCATCAAGAGGAGGCATGTACACTATTTTGGCTACAGCACACGATTATGAGTTTGCCGGTGTACACCTCGACAAAGTCTTACAAGACCATTTCTCCAAGGAGTTCATCAAATGGAACTCCATAGACCCACGAGAGGATGCCAGAAGTTTGGCCAAACTCAAGTTGGAATCAGAGGCAGCCAAGAGAGCGCTGAGCATTGGTACTAACGCCAGTTTCAGTGTGGAGAGTTTGGCTGAGGGTATTGACTTTACATCAACCATCAACAGACTTCGTTATGAGACTATCGCAAGAAAGGTTTTCGAGGGATTCAACCGACTGGTTGAGGGCGTTGTTAAGAAGGCTGGTCTTGATGTTTTGGATATTGACGAGGTCATCCTTTCTGGAGGTACTTCACACACCCCCAAAATCGCCAAAAACTTCCAAGCCATTTTCCCGGAAAGCACAACCGTGCTCGCACCTTCAACCACACCTACTGCTATCAACCCATCAGAGCTTTCAGCTAGAGGAGCAGCATTACAGGCTTCATTAATTCAAGAATACGAGTCCGAGGATATTGAGCAATCAACTCACCCTGCTGTCACCACCGTTAAGCATCTTTCCAACGCTATCGGTGTTCTATCCATCAGTGGCGATGAGACCAAGGGAGTTTTCAACCCCGTGCTTTCCGCGGAAACTGCCGTACCAGCACGACGAACTGTTCACGTGGCTGTTCCTAAAGAGGGCGGTGATGTTCTGATCAAGATTGTTGAAGGAGGAAGCCATATCAAGGTCACCAAGGTCGAGCCAAAGCAGAATGGTAAGAAGAGCGATGATGAGGATGACAGCAGTGACGAGGAAGATAGCGACGAGGAGCCCGAGGAACAGAGAGAAAAGGTCTGGAAGATCGGAAACGTTCTTGCCGAGGCTGCGGTTAAGGACACCAAGAAGGGAGGAAAGGTTGAGGTGATGATTAACGTTGCCGCTGATTTGAGCGTGACCATTACTGCCAGAGAGGTTGGTGCCAAAGGTGGTGTTAGAGGTAATCTTAGCGCGCCTTGATGATCCTTTCGCGGACAAGTCAAATGTGTCTTAACGATTTCCTTAAAAAAAGTTCGATTGGTTAGACGGTCACGATTTTTCTCTTTGCTGATTGGAAGCGCTCTGTGTTAGATATCTCCAAACAGGAGACGGGGGGTTCTATAGAATGCAGGATTCTTGCATGACACATAGGATGGACGTAGAAGTCGAATAAAGAAAAGAAATACAGACATTTAAATCTTAGGCCAATATGGCTGTTCATCTTGCTCCGTATATATTTCGCCACAATTGGCTCTCTACCTATAGCTGGTCGGGCAACATGATCCCCAAGGAAATACCTATGGGTATTAGTATCTCACTTTTGGGACCTAGGGCAGGAGCAACAGCAGTCACTTCCCTGGCCATATACAAAACTTACTGGTTCTCAAGGATGCCACTTGTCTCGAGGTCGTGCTTTCCTCCTCGTCAAACTTTACCCAGGCCCGTACGACCAGCTAAGGGGACGCTCCTCCACCCTGAATCAACTGTTGCAATGCTTTGGCCAAAAAGGGTACTCAAATGTCGCTCCCTGAATGGAATATCTAGCCATCCTTCATCCTCGATAATTTTGGAGTTCGGTCTACAAAATCGAGGCAGTTTCGGCTCATATTGACGACGACATGACATGCGACTACCTAAGCTTGGACTT
The DNA here is from genome assembly GCA_911693285.1 of Hymenoscyphus albidus. Lineage (NCBI taxonomy): Eukaryota > Fungi > Ascomycota > Leotiomycetes > Helotiales > Helotiaceae > Hymenoscyphus > Hymenoscyphus albidus. The sequence goes on along the minus strand of CAJVRM010000151.1, from coordinate 44,537 downwards.
CTCGTAAAGGGCCAATCAACAAGGTCATATTGATTATATCTTCCCAAGCACCTGCCGGTACTCATTAGTACAGTTACAGGGAGTGAAGTGGAGTGCTTAACAATGTATTTCCACGTTTCTGTGGGTTCTACCAAGGACTCAATCTACATTTTCCCCGCATATTCTATAGAAAAGCGCTGATCAGCTGGCGTAGACATGGATGTTTTCTCGGTTTGGTAAGTATTATTTGATTTGGTGGCAATTTGGGGCTAAAATGTTTCCCCGCATTTTCACTTAAGCTCCTCTCGCTACCAAACTTTTTTAACTACCACGACAAGCCTTCTTCCTTCTCAGCCCAACCCAATACGAATCGCAATGACCACGGAAACAGATTATGGCACCAGCACGTATAGAGAAGAGATCTCATATTCTCTCTCGCGACGTGGCTGACAATTTACCACAATAGGTTCGGGGCTTTTCATCTGTTTGCCGCCATCTGCGTTTCCCTAAGGGGCATGGAACTCCGATATATTGTGCAGCATCTCCTAAATCCCATGTTGGCATTCTCGAACTAAGTTAGTGGCGGTTGAGATAGTCTCTGGTGTTCGCTTTCTGGGACTTACCTGATTCTACAGTACTTCGGCTTTCACTCAGTCATGTTTTACTGCAATCAGGCGTTCTTCTCGTACGATATATGCTTTATCCGGTCCAAAGAAAAACAGCATCATATCCATTCGGCAAGCGTTGATGCATTTGTTTTCCCGTGTGCTTATTATACCAGCCACCGACAGCCGGTGTCTTTGCACATTTTGCTCTGCCTCAGAAAAAGCAAGACTCCATCTGTATACCCCTGTAATAGCCGAAGGGTCTATACAGATAAGCCAAGCCACCCAAGCTTGGTCTCTTGTTTCTTGGCTGCCCAGGGGCTCCTTTGGACTGGGAAAATCATCATTGGGAAGTCTTCCTGCGAATCGAGTGTACGGATACTTGGAGAAGCCTACTTGACCATGTCTCTTTGCTACGTTGACTGGCTCAATACTTCAAAATATAACCCCTAAGTATGTCGGTCGTTGCCACTTATCAAGGCACCATCTAAGCATCAGATATACCGAATGCTTTTGGCACTTCTGCTCCCTGTGGTGTCAGTATACTTCATGATCTATCGAAACGTCGTTTCACGTGGTATTTCATTGATTTGCTATCAAGTAGAGCGACCAATAAACTTCCAGGTTACAGCAGGTCAAATGCGGCGGCATGTTTCAAATTAGTACCTCCATATTATCTCAGGGTAGTGATTTTTCCCAAACCAAGTTCGATTCCGGTAAACTAAAATGTCCTATTCCCCTTCCGGCATTGTTCGTGACCTACGCCGGCCACAAAGTGGTTGTTAGTGTGACGATGGAGGTTTAGCGGCAGCAAACAGCTTGCGGGGAAGCTTGTATGTATTATCAATTCGCCCCTTTACCCTGTCTATCAAATTCGCCTTCTACATTATCTCCCTCGGTTTTCATTCGGTGTTTTGCTATCCTCCTATATGAGATTCACGGTATGATTCGATGGGACAACAGCCCTGTCGCGTAATTTATGCAGGTTCTTCTTGAGACAGATCCTCAATGGAGATATCATCTGGTCATTGAGAACTTGCCAAAATCTTGGGATAGACAAATTTTCGTACCCAGCACATTTTCTTCAATACAGGCAATATGCAAGAAGGTATTCCAAAAGCCCCTTTCAATTCTACTCGGCACATATCTTTGTCCAGATAGTACTCTTACCAAGAAAGTGACCTTGGCGAACCCCCGCCTCTATGGGCCTAAGGCTCGCTGTGTCGACCCAATTCAGGAAGTCAAGGAGGTTGACGACGGTTAGAAGGACATGCAGCCCGTCGTTCCGCCTTGTGATTATTCGAGGCTTCTCTGAGCTGTAAATCATGGGGTCTAAATGACTTTCGGCTAGGCTCAAGAAATCTCTCTGTCGGTATATAACCAAACATGTTTCCAGAACTGGTTGAACGTCTCGCTGTGTGGGTATTTTTTACAAACCACCTTAAATATTGCTGTCAGTATGTTTTCCAACCTAGCTCTCGCCACATCTTTGGTTGCCGCCGTCGTGCGGGGCCAACAAGTTGGTACTCAACAAAGCGAAACTCATCCTTCAATGACCTGGCAGAAATGTACTGGTACCGGTGGAACATCATGTACAACCCAGAATGGAAAGGTGGTCATTGACTCGAATTGGCGTTGGGTTCACGACAAGACAGCCAACAGCTACACCAATTGCTACAGCGGCAATGAATGGGATGCCACTCTCTGTCCAGATAACAAGAAGTGCGCAGCCAATTGTGCTCTCGAGGGTGCTGATTACAAGGCAACCTACGGTGCTGAAGCAAGTGGAAATCAATTGAAGCTTACATTCGTTACTAAAGGATCATATGCGACGAATATCGGGTCGAGATTGTATCTCATGGATACAGACACCTCTTATGCTCAGTTCAAGCTTCTTAACCAAGAGTTTACCTTCGATGTCGATGTGTCGAACTTGCCATGTGGTCTTAATGGTGCTCTCTACTTCGTGTCAATGGACCCAGATGGCGGAATGAAAAAATATTCAGGCAATAAGGCTGGTGCTAAGTACGGTGCCGGGTACTGCGATGCGCAATGTCCCCGTGATCTCAAGTTCATCAACGGAGAGGCAAGTCGTTCTTTCCTGTAGTCGGTTGACAAACTAACGGGTTCCACAGGGTAATGTTGATGGCTGGAAGGCTTCCAGCAACGATCCCAATGCTGGAGTGGGTGGTTATGGCTCATGCTGTGCCGAAATGGATGTTTGGGAAGCCAATTCAGTCTCCACAGCCTACACCCCACACTCCTGTAAGACAACAGGACAAACTCGATGCACTGGAGACGAGTGTGGAGGCACATACTCCGCTACCCGTTACGCCGGTATCTGTGATCCAGACGGCTGCGATTTCAACTCCTACCGCATGGGAGACAAGTCCTTCTACGGTAAAGGCCTCACCGTTGACACATCCAAGAAGTTCACCGTCGTGACCCAATTCATCGGCTCCCCATTGACGGAAATCAAACGCTTCTACGTCCAAAACAACGTCGTGATCCCCAACTCGGAATCGAAGATCGCCAACGTGACAGGAAACTCGATCACACCGGCCTGGTGTGATGCGCAGAAAGCGGCCTTTGGAGACAACTACTCGTTCAAGGACCAAGGCGGATTCCCGTCGATGAGCTCGGCGCTGGGTGCTGGCATGACGCTTGTTATGTCGGTTTGGGATGATCATTATTCGAATATGCTTTGGCTGGATTCTACTTATCCCACGACTGCTACGACGCTTGGCTCCGAACGGGGTACTTGTGATGTTACCAGTGGGGTTCCGGCTGATGTGGAGAGTAAGAGTCCTGGTGCGAGTGTCATTTATTCGAATATTAAGTTTGGGCCTATTGGGTCGACTTTCAAGCAGCCGGCTTGAGGGGTGTTAGAGTGAAAGATGGGTTTGTATATATGAATTTGTTTGTTTCTTCATGGATGGGCGGTGGGTGAAGGAGAGGTTGGAGGAAGACTTTCGCTTATTTAGGGGGCATGTAAATAGCAGACCACGGAACTGAGAAAATCGCGCATGCTCCTTAGTCAAAAATCGTTAGCGCCTAGTCTCTTGAAGGTGAATCTCGGTTGAAAAGATTGGACTAAGAGCTAAGGATATAGTCCAGGTGGAAAATATTAAGAGCTGGTGGGTATTCTGTGATTTCATCTAGATTTAAAGGACACGTTGAGTGAGGTATCTCCTCTCTCTCAATTAAAGAGTTGATATTCGGTTCCTATGGGCTAGTAAATAGCGGATTGCGGGGAGGCCAGACTATATCCCTCCCAAAAACGAAGGGTTCATTTTAACAAGGAGCGCAAACAACTTGCGCTCGGTAATAGTGAGGGTTCTCAACGTTTGCTTTCTTGGGAATCAGGCATAGGAAGTTAGATAAGCTTGCTTTATTGGGAAATTGTTGCTAAGATGGACATTTCTATTCGACCCGGACGTGAGAGGAGAGATCATGTAGCTTTTATATTAGATATGTCTCCTTTTCTATAGGTCCTTCTTTTTTCAAATAATGGGTTTTTGGCTTTGATCTACTTCTTTCGGTGTGATGTGATATTGAATGTGGTTATAATGTGCAAGAATGATATGTGTATATAGTTCTTGTTCACGCCTCCTGTCCTAACTCGAACATGCAAACCTTTTGTGTAGCAAACATCCTAATCTACAATGGTAAAGGGCGTGGCGACAGTGAGGATACGACAGTAAGAATATGGCGACAGTGGATGGCGAGTTTGTATAATCAGATCCTTATCTTAAGTAGGTAGGTGGGGGGGTGTGGAGGTATAGGCACAAAGAGGGGTTTAATTGAAGCCTCCCTCGAACACAATACTTTAATTTGGGGTTGTTAGACAGATAGATAGTAAGAAATTTGTGCAAAAGTCGAAAGTGGACTATTATCGGCAGCAAGAGTACGACAGCGACAACCCGACTGACCATATTAAGGGTATCTCGAGGGAAGGATCTGGAGTTTCGGCCCTCTATGATCAATGCGTATTTCGAATTCATTACCGCTTGTTGGTTACACGGTTCAAGCGGATTCGTTCCGTAATCGTTGTTTTTCGGACTCCTACTCCTACACTCTCGCTTGTGAATAAAATACCGAACAGCATTCGGTATTTTGTTACAGTTACTACCTACTTGGGCATTAAGGCTTTTAGAGGCTTAATGCAAAGTATACCGGATTCACGAAGGTGCGGTGCTTGCTATCTCAACTCCAAAAAGTAATTTCAAGTAACTACCTACTCAAATACTCTAGACATTACAACAGTATAGCACAGGTAGCGGAATTAGCGTTATAAGCTATCGCATTCATTTCTTACTTATGATACTCTATCTAACTTTACATTTCAAAAGACAATAGTCAAAATCGGAACAAGCAACATGCATCACTATCCAATCGCATTCTTATCTTTCAAACCTTTCTAAGCAACCTCTTCATTTACTTTTTATAAATGCATGTCTTTCTCGACTTATATGCTGTGCGTGACCTGGTTTTGCCAAGACATCTCTACAGTAATATTTAGTCTCTCACATCACAGGCATGCGTTGTCGACTCGACGGAACCTTCCGAAATTTTGCTCCATGCAAAAGGTCACCCTACCTTCACGGACTTCAGATCTAGAGGAGGCTTTCTGAAAACCAAATTCTCGCGCTGACGAGTGTAAACAACTAGCTGGCTTGAATACTCTGGCAGTTATAGATTTCACATGTACTGTACACGCCAAGAGGTTCATATTGAGCTGTGGAGTCAAAGGTAGTCTGGTAAATTTGTTGGTTTATTAAGGTTTCAAATCCAATCCAACTGCCTTTTGCCGAAATCAATTGTTAATTAATGAACTCGCGACAGGACGCGAGCCTCTCACATGTGGGCTGCTAGTTATATGACGTAAGAAGAACAAACTTTTGAGTAACTAAATAGGTGATCAAAGCAGTATTCTCCTTGTTGGAATCGATGTCGACCTAAGCACTTTGTAATACCTGTTTGAATAAAGTTTAATTCGTTCTACTCGCCCACCCACTCAAATGTAAAGTTGTTGATGTCGACATAATTAGTCGACTTACGATTAATTAGCAAGTTGATCATTTGGAGAAAATTAAATTAGATATAGTTCAAATACGTTGAGTAACCTTAGATTAGAACGCCCCAGAAATCTGGCCAGGATATTTTGAATTCCTACCTGACTATTAAATAACTTTAATCTCATTCTACTCTATCTAGCTACTCCTCATATCCATAGAGAAAAAAGATGATGCTAGGCCTTCATTTACGCTAATCTAGATGCTTTTAAATTGTTTATAATTCATCTGAACTTGGAACTAGCAACCCGACTCAAATTCAAATTCATTTGAGATTATCGAGGAGACCTGTCTCTGGTCACCTTTTTGACACGCAACTGACTGTATGGTCGTATTATCTATCATATTGCACTTAGTCTGTCAATTCATTGTCTACAATCCTGAACGCGACAACAGAATGGCCCTCTACTCCGTTACCCGATTCCGATTAAGCTTGTTCTATCTCATACTTTTGTTGACCTTTAAAGCACTTGCAGCACTTCCAAAAAGAACTCTATGGTTTCATGACTCTTGTTCTGAGGGTGCAGTGGGGATCGTGTGGGAAGAAATGCAAGACATGCTCAGATTGGCAAGCCCGGCTACCAATCTAAACGCATGGTCTGATGCCGGGAAATACTTCAGACTTGTGTGGGGAGACAATCGCGAGGATACGTTCAAATTTGTTAAAGGTTCGTTGTACAAGAAAAAGAACCTGTTTTAATACTAAACGGTTTCAGACACGGTCGATGCTGTCAACCCTGAAATGGCTACACTCAAGGAAGACGCTAATACGTATATCTACTGTGATGACGATGAAAGATGGTCGCCACCGGGAAAGACCCCTGGGATTGCGGATGACTTGTGGTACGATGCTGAAAACCGTATAACTTTTAAACCAACGACTAGTTTCGGAGGTCTCCAGCCAGGCTGCAAATACAATGATGACGATAAACCTCCAGGTTCGTGGGTTGTAAACGGCCAGACATATTGTGATGTGCTCCCATCAGGAAAACGCGGGTCATGTGCGATCAGCATCTGTAAATATATATCTGACTATGTATATGTTGCGGTCTCGCAGACTGAAGTGAGTCCACAGGACTCAAGCGCCAATTACATTGATCAGTATGTTTTCTTCAGCGGCACTCTACTCCACGAGGTTAGGACCCCCATTGAAACCCCCTGAGGACTTTGCTTACTCATACTTGAAAGCTTGCCCATACGATTGAGAATTACTATACTGGTGACAAATGTAAGCAAACCTCTTGGATTGGAGTAACCCTAAATTCGTAATGAGCTCATGCACCTGTTTTAGGGAAAGACAGGGGCCCACATCCATATAGATGGCAGGCCGTTGTTGCAAAGAAGGGTACTGAAGCGTTGACGAATGCGGAAAACCTTGCATATTGGGGTATGGGATCTTCAAAAACCTCAAGGTCACCTTTTACTGACCAAAAGTAGGCCTGGGATGTATCCTTATGTCCCGAGGTGTTGCAATCAACGAAAATGGCGGTTTCCGCATTTTACGGCCGCTGAGAAATCAGCCAATAGTAAATTGACGCCCCAGCCAAAAAGCATAACCTTGAGTTTAATACGATAATATACATTAGCTCAATAAGGCTTTTTGTATATCATGATAGAAGCTTTAAATCCGAAGGTTCTCTAAAAGATAAATTGTGGCTAGAAGGTTAGAACTACAGAAATAAAAGTAGCTGCTACTTGAATGCTTTCACGTAGTAACGTCTACTCTTTTCAAAGATGGGAACTTAGAGGGAACAATCTTGGCTCTACTATACTTATTTTAATTTTGTGTTTACCTGTCACGAAATGTATACCGGCTAATTTGCTTTATTTGGTAAGATTAGTCTCTATTATAATTGTCGAATACATACACATGGATATAAAATCGAATTTGCCTATCTTAGTTCATAGTTAGTTGGGAAGCCAGTAGGTAATGCTAACGTTCCTTGACTAGCATTCCATTCTATTCCAGTCCCCCCCTCCTCCCCCGGCCTCTCCCTTTTGGAATATTCCAGGATTCCACTCTTGAATATAGAGACCCAAATGGAATAAATCATATGCCTTTTGGCATAGTTCTTCCGATTTCTCGTGTATTTCTACACCACTGATATCTTTCGTCTTCTATTCAAGGGCAAAAAAGGCACTAAATGTGTTTGCTACGTAGATGGCGAGCATTGTATTAAATTTGATCGTGAGTTTGCCTGCAAAAAGTCCATTAGCCTTTGATTAAGCTTAACGACCGCTTTTTGAAAGAGAGTTTCGCTTAAACAAGTCGATGTTACGGGCATTGTTTCTTGATAGATTTAAGAGGAGCCGCAAAGGAGAGGGTGCATAGAGTGAAGAGTACAATTCATAGTCTTCAACGGACTTGAACATAACTCTGCTCTATCCCTCAAGGTAACTATACCGTAGTAATCCTTTCGTCCAAGTCGTCCGATCCTTTGAGAGTAGTCTCACTCTCCTAATCTCCAGAATGCCAAATGAAAAGAGCACTCGAAGATCCAGATTCACATTAGTGCTATCAGAGAAACCCTAAATGCTCTCGCTTATGAGATCCATACTGACTTGGTCGTCTATAAGGTTAATGCGGACGTTCGGTAGATCCACCTGACGTATCGCATCCCACTTGAGATTTCGAAGACTATACCGACTTTTTCAAGAATGTTCCCTGTACTGTATACGTCTGAAACGGCAGTGAGAGCAGGTTCATCATCATTGAAACTTGATGAAAGTCCATAAATGCAGCTTCGAAAGTATCCCTTACTCCGTAACTCCCTGGGAACTGGTAGGGAGAACGTCCTAATTCGGTTTAGCAAGTGGCATTCTAACATTTTTGGCGAGCTCGATTGGCGGGAGTAATAAGGCCAAACCTATTTGGAACGTTCTGCCTACCAGTTCCCAGGTAGTTACGGAGTAAGGGATATCGGTGGTTTCAATCCCCTTCAAGCGAAAATGTTGTCCTGTCATTCGCGAACACGCTGAGATAGAACTGGTGCTTACAAACAAACGGAAATCCTCATTCACTAATTTTATTGAACTTATTCATAGGAAGCCTGGAAGCTTGATGTAGATATCTCTTTCCTAGCAACGAGAGATCGAGGCACTCGCTCCACCAACACACTCCTTCGTCCCAACGGAAGCTCGCCTCTCATGAGAAGCGAAACAGTCGGATCGGTCGGCGTAAAATATGTACGGAGTGTAAACAAGCTTTCAAATTCCCTGCTCCAAAGCTGTGCCGATAAGAGTTTGTGACGTAGCTTGTATTTTGTGCTATTTCTAAAGGGGGTGGCCAGCTAAGAGTCACGCCATGCTAGCTCAACAAGATCTACGCCCTACTATAGATCCACTCTTATGCGATATATCTTAGCTGTAAAAAAAACAAGGGGTTTAGCCAATAGAACGCGGAATTGAACTGCTTATTAAGAAAAAGCCGTCCAAGAACCAGTATAAGAGCTATTAAAAAGGTTCCTTATATAGTGGGTTTTAATATGATCTACGTGACATGGTGTGACTCTTAGCTGTCCACCCCCTTCATTTCGATTTCCATGTGTCTTTCATCAAATTCACCAACCTCAAAGCCGCCAAGAATGTGATCCACGTAAGTTCCGGTTATGAGTGGTTGGCCGTGTCACCTGTATGTAAAATTTACCTCCACTTAAGCTTATTTTTAGACGAGGCTCTGTTTTCGAGTTTAACCCCGCTGGCAGCTAAAGACTTCAGAGTGGTGAACTTCGGACAATGTCTGTAGTGTTGTTACAAACCAGGAAATACATCGGATAAAGTAAGATAACACAACTATCTCTTTCAGTATTTCCAGGTTCAGAGGTACTCAAGAAAGTGCAAATACGAAGTACGAAGCACGAAGTTGCTTCGAGAAGTAATTTAGAAATGCAAATGCCAATTGCGCACCTCATGTGGACAGTGGAGTAAAAATAACCCTTGGCTCACCCCACTTTCTAAGCAAAGCATATGAGCCCCAAAAACTATCTATATAACAGACCAATTCTGGGTACATGTTTTGAGCTGTTTGAAAGAGATAGCGAGGCAAGGAGTTGATTTTCTATTTTCTTCTGCAAAAGACCTGAGGATGTCCCACTTGGAAGTGGTAGTTTGCCTCGACGATCGCTGTCACTTTCTATGCGGACTCTTATCTGCTGTTTCTTTACGGAAGCTTGATTTACCGGACATCCCGAGGTGGTATTGGCCAAGTCCTGGCCGCCTTCTGAATTGGCTCAGGTAGTAATGCAGACATCCTCTCATTTAAGAATGGTTTATTCTCAGAAGTTACAAGAACAGATGTAAGAATTCTTGATCGACGACGGATATCAATCCAGGAGACATGATTATTTTGCACTATCACCGGTACAATCATGACATATTTCTTCTTCACATTCTCTTAATTTCACATTCGCTCACACTCACTCATTATCCACTCTTTTCGCGAATCTATCAGTTCAGTCTAATTTTTTTAATAACGTCAAAATTCATTCAATATGAAGTCCTGTCTTTTCCTCATCTCTACTCTCATTCCTCTCTCCCTCGCAGCAGCATTATTACCACGCGATGATTTTTCCGAGTACCAAGATACACCACAGGACGCGAATGACACACTAGCAACAGCGGATGAATTCATCCAAAACGGCTGTAAAGAAGTTCTCTTTTTCTTCGCTCGAGGCTCCATGGCGCCGGGAAATATGGTACGTTCTTCCTCACCTATAGCCTGACCTCAAATATACTCATATATACCAAGGGTCCTCCAGAGTCTGTCGGTCCGCAAACAGCCAACGGATTAAAACTCGCATTCGGAAACGACTCAGTTGGTGTTCAAGGGGTGCCATACGACGCTTGGATTTTATCAAATCTTTGGATCGGAGGCGCCAGTTACTCGGGGCGAAAAAACATGAAAAAGCTGATTGAAAATGCGGTGCGGGAGTGTCCAAAATCCATCATTGTTGCTGGAGGTTATAGGTATGTGCCATTTTCCATATTAATTTCAAGCCTGCCAGCCCACTACGTTATTGAAAAGGGCTTCTTGGATGTTAATTACTAATGCCGTTTCCAGTCAAGGGGCAGCGGTCACTCACCACGCTATCGAGAACCTATCCAAAGAAGCGAAACATAAGGTAGCTGGAGTTGTTACATACGGAGATACTCGTAGAGACGACGATAATGGTCGTATCCCTGGGTTCCCTTCTAAGAAGCTGCTGATTCTCTGTAATAAGGGCGATTGGGTCTGTGAAGGTTGGATCTTAGGTGTCAGAAAAGCTCATTACGAGTATGGCAAACGTGTACCGGAAGCTGTTGCTTTCCTTACTGAAAAGATAAAAGCTGTCCAGGCTGCTCGAGGATGATTGATTTCTGTTACTTTGATGTTCGGGCGTTCTAGCGATGAGTACAAGGGGGATTCTTTTTGGTTGTAAACATGTTAATGATAAACAGGTTGTTATGCACTTAATGTCGTTGTCTGAATGTACGTGTTTAGGATAAATGTTCTAGTACGAAATCAAGATACACCAGCCACTGATTCTTCATACCATGAATACAAGAACAGTTAATTACAATTATCTACCGTGCCATATCCAGTGTAGGGGAATGCTCTCTACCAAATCAGTTATCGAAGCTTGTATGTCTATGTTGTTATATTCTAGCATTTACTCCTAGGTTAAATTAAGTAGCGTTCTATAGTATATCATGACCTAAATACTATAGATAGAATCTTTTCTCCTTAGCAGCCATATCCGAAGCTCTTCTAGCGCTTAAAATCTTTCAAGGTTTCAACGTTGCATATTATCTTCACCTACCTTCCCACAGAATTCGACAAACATGAGTATTCTAGCACTCTCATAGCTTTCTTTGCGTGTCTTGCAGATCTTGCAGATCTTGGTTTCAGGGTCTGGGACAGGTTGCCCGAATCTGAGTCGTGTTGATGTAATAATGATGTAACAGAAGCAAATACCCACGGGCAAGAAAGTTGTAAAACGGCCAGTTAAGCATTACTCTCAATGTGTAGAGACACAGGAGCTCAAACTTCCAGTTTAAGTATTCGGATTTAGTCAATAAGTACTTTAGGATTTACGCTTTTATTCAACTTTAGCTCAGAGAAATCTTCTAGTAGTCTATATAATAGTCAGTGCGTCTTCCTATTGCGCTAACTATTAGCTATATATCGTCCTATACTTAGTCCTCTCTCCTTAAGTCGAATATTACTATCATTTGCAATTTACTAATTATTAGTACTTTCCTACCCAGTAACTCTTTATATACTACGCTATATTATCGTAACCTCCAAGCGCTTCCACATGCACCCTCATTTTCAAAAATCCCAAGTAGAGACCACCGAACCACTCCTTCTGCCTTCAGCACAATCCCCATATCCTTTACAGTCTCGATATCTCATAGTTCTAGTTACATATCAAAAAGAGAAGGTGTGCAGTACAAAAAAACATTCAAGCAGAAGAAAGGTGACTGACTACCTAGACAAAAGTAATCAGGTAGGTATTGTAATTCCCCTCGCGATACCATCTTCCACGCCATCACGTTCCGTAAGCCCCCCTTTTCACCATGTAAGATCTAACTCCACACCTTACTCACTCTTCATTTATACCAAGAAGAGTCGAAACATCAGCCAAAATCTCATCTGAACGATAACCGGACCCAAAGGGTCCATCTGCCGAGTCGAAAATAGCATAAGACTCATGTACATAGCCAAGGGTCCAAGAGATGTAGTATGTACGGAATCGCAACTGCAGTGTCGAGGTATCTACGCTCACCATCTACACACACCTGCACTCGCTGAATATACCACAGCACTCACATCACACCAAGAAAAACCAGAAACCAACATCAAACAATCGTCATTCCTTCTAAGAATTACAGTAACTTATTCACTCCATCTACCTCCCCCTGGCTAACACTCATCCCCCACATCTTTCATATCTCTATATTCCCCATACAACCTCCCTCTACGAGATCCTACAAAATATACTCCCTACGCTCGTTCAAAACAATAACAACTTACAAATTTATCCCATGAAATCAGGAACTGGGGACGAAGGTAGAAGTACAATGCCATGCAAGTAAAATCAACTTAAATCAGAAAATAGCAGATGAGAGACAGGGAAGGGGGAATCGCTATGCAAGTAAATTCACAGAAAGACAAAGAAAGAAGAGAGACCAAAGAAAAAGAAATCATGCTCAAAATTCTCGGTTATCTCTACAGTAGGAGGGTATCAAAAACAAGAAGAAAGGCAGGACGAGTAGTCTACTTTTTCCTCCACCGAAATCGTTTGCTATGATGCATAAGATGTGGCAAAGGTGGTCCGGGATTAGGAAGGGCGTGCAGTCAAGGTAACAGTAAGATCGTACAAAACAGTAATTTCGCGGATGCGCTGTAGTCTGTCAACAACTCATTCGTATGGTGTATGCGATTTTGATTTGGTAGATTTTGATTTGGTAGATTTTGATTTGGTAGAATATATCGTCCTATCGAAACATCTTGAAAGACTTGTGCGCCAGCGGAGAAGAGCCCAATCTTGCAGTCTCTCGAAGACGACCGCCCCGCATGTTCGGCGTGTTCGCACAAAATGCACATATATAAACCGGAGGAAGACTTCGTTCGTCAATGCCAACGCATTCAGCATGCAGCCAATTGTCACAAGATTCGCTAGCAGCGTTAGTAAATAAAATATATGTTGACATTAAAATCACGCAAAGAAATGCTTACCACTGAATCTGGAAGCCTTCGCTATCTGGATTATTGCAAACGCATCGGGTGACACTCCTCGAACTAGTCGGTGTAGCACTATCTACGGTTGTGACGGGGCTTATGTTCGAGGAACCATAGCCTGTATAGTTTGGATTGGCGCGAGGATCGTGTGTGGAATAGCGGTGGTGTCTAGGAGTCCTAGATTTGGCAATCTGAGCTCGCTTGCGATTTTCTACCAATTGTCTCATTGCCAAAGTTGCATCGCCAGAACCATCATCCTCATCCATAACAGTCTCTGCCTCACTTTCGAAGCCATCAAACTGCAAAGATCGTTGACTAGAGGATTCGGATCGACTATAGCCACCAGTGTTGCGCCTTCTTGGGTCTTTATCATGATGTAACGTCTCGAATCTCGCGAGCCGCGGTGCTTTTTGCGGAGGAGGAATTGCAAAAGAGTTGTTCCGACTTGGGACTATGATGGGCTCCTCATCCGAGGAAGATTCACTAGAAGTATAGTCATAGCGGTCGCGACCTGAGCTGGCAGGCCTACTACTAGTTGGTCGGGATCGGGGCTCCTCCTGGATGACTACAGTCTCGGTTCTGGCTCTTCCTTTGGAATCAATAGTGAATCTGACCTCCGTTCGAGCTCGTGAGGCTGGGAGCTCTGGGATGGAGGAAAGACTAGGAGGACGTTGCTGCTTTACTGGCGATACTCGTCCATTACGGGTCTTTACACGATCTACGGACAGTCAGTGGTTATTCAACGACAAATTCTTGCATGTGTAAATGGTCTTTCTACCTTGTGGCCTTCTGATTCTCGAGTCACTGACACTTCTTTGTAGACCCAGCCGCGCAGACCCCTTAACAGGTGAGCTCGCGATGCTTCTCTCGTTTCCAGCACCATGATCCCGCGAGCTGCGAGATCTACGCAAATCTTCGTGGTCTCTGGAAGCTTCCCGCGACTGATGTTGATAAGGCTCCAGAGGCATGTCGTGGCTTGTGATGGGACGTGGACATGGAAGCGACACATCCTCGAAATCCGATGCCATGTTCGTAGCCGTTCGACTAAATAGAAGTCCTGGGTCAACGGCGTCGGCGCCAATGGCAAAAGGGTCCTCCGAGGTGGAGGTGCTATTAAAATCGAACGGCGCCATGGACGATGCGAGGTCGGGTAGCGGATGTGACATTTTGGGAGCTAAAGGTCTCTGCCGCCTCGAGGTAGCTGGAGCTTGGAGAGCTTGAGCTTGAGCTTGAGATCTCGGCTCCGGCTGGGTTGAAGGCAGATTCACGGAGTCTTGAAACATTGGATTACTGTTTCCCCAATCAAATGAATTGTTCATCTTATGGCCTCCAGTACTGAACATCGCAGCGTCATCATTTCCAAAGTCCATACCCATACCGCCCATGCTCGTATCTTGTTCCCAAAACGGCTTCGAGTTAGTATAAAGTGGTGCTGTTGTTGGGGCTGACATCGGATATCCGAAAAACTCGGCTGATGTGGAGTGGAAAGCCATCATATGGTTGGAGTGCGTAGGTGTTTGTTGTGAGCCGTATTGGCCGTCTCGAGAGTCATTTTGCATGATATCGGTCTGGATTTTTGGCGCCAGTTTTCTCGCTCCTCTCGAAGACGTTGCGGGAGGGGTTGCAGTCTGGCCACTGAAAGCCTCCTCCAATCGTTTCTTGGGCTTTCTTGGAGTTACTCTTTGCTTGGAGCTATCATCGAATCGGCTATGGGTAGTTGAATAAGGACCAGGAGAAGAGGGCAATTGGTTCAAAGGGTCGACTGGAGGTAGGGCTATATTAGGGTTTGGAGACAGATGATGGACATGAGTTGAGAGTTCCGCAGCGATATCCTCGGTACCAGAGAGTTGCGGTTGACCAGTGTTGATCGGAGCGTGGGGCGTGGGAGCTTCTTCAAACGAGCTTTGTTGGGCACCTGTCAAACGGCCGGGCGTTGAATTGAACACCGAGTATTCCTCCGCAAATTGAGGCGTCCAGTCACTACGATCCTCGAAGCTCGATGAATTGTTCCTCGGGGTCCGGAAAGTTGGACTGGGGAATTGAGCCGATGTTGGTGTTTGCGTAGGCGTGGCGATTTGAGCGTTTGGATTCCCAAAGCTAGCATACAGATAAGCTTCCACTATATACGTTTCCGAGTCCTTCTCCTGCTCCAAAACATACCTATATGCTTGTTGTTCCCAACTCATAGCCAAAGTGAAGTCCTATATCTGGGAAGATGGCCCGAGGCAGGATTGGAGCTTGAAGGATTCGGTGTTGATAGACAGCTTGGGTCCCGGCCGCTTTCCTCTGCCACTTCCTCCCTCTGCCATTCACCAAATGTATATCCTCTTCTCGAGATGTCTCCTTCTGATATGTTAGAGGTTCGAGGTGGTTCGAGGTCCGAGGCTACAAAAGCAATTGTGGGGTGGTTTAGGCAGGACAAACCAAATCCTAGAACATGGCGTGCAAGCAGACGCTCAATGTGAATGATTCTGGTTACGCAGCAGTCAGCAATGGCTGCCTTAATAGGGGCTTTCACTAGAGCATACAATGAAGGGTCGGGAAAGCTATTGAGATTTGCTCGTGCCCCAGATGTTGTGGTCCAGGCATGCAATCAAGATGATCTGTACCCAGGTTGGGTTGGCTGGAAGCAAACACAACAAGGGCGAATTACGGAGGCCGGAAAACGTCGTCCACCTCTCGATACCTCACGGGCAAGAAGCGAGAATGCTGCCACTTGGAAAAGGGGCTAGTTCGTTTAAAGGATTGGATATTGCTTTGGAGGTTTGGAAGACGGTTGCTCCGTGGAAGGTGGGTGGTGAAGAGTTTAGAGCAAGTAGAGCGCACTGATGGCTCCGGTTCCTGGTGTGACAAGAAAAGGTAGACGTAGTGGGCCGGGGGTTGCGGATGCACAAAGCTCCCAGAATACTCCGTAGTAGAGTAGAAAAATTGCGGGAAAATAGCTCCGAAGTTGATCCAGTTTGCAATGGTTTGGGAGAATGTTGGGAGATATAATTGAGTGGAAATGGCAGTGATTCTCACAGTCAAGGAATGTTTAATTTACTCCATCGCTTGCTGCACTTCGGCTGCTGCCAATCCAACACCGGGTTCGAAGAGAGAGAAAAAAGTCACTAGCTAGGGCACAGCAACGGCTGAGCCGTTCCAAAGAGCAGAGAGATACGGAAAAGTTCTAGTCTAAGAAGTGCTAGGCAGCTTGAAGATCTAGAGTTGAAGAGAATGATTTGTCGAGATTTGTTCTCCTACACTCGAGCTTGCAATGCTGCAAAAAGAGAGAGAGAGCGCCTATTGAAGGATATGAAAGCTTTAGGCTTCGGTGGAACTCATTGCAATAGATTCAATTGGCTTGGAAGTAATGTATCGTAAGTAAGTCAATCAGCTAACTAGAGCTATAGGTACTCGGTGAAGAGGGGTATCAATGGGTTACTCATTAAGCTCCAAGCGCTCGCTAGGCCCCCCATGTTGACAGGAGACAGAGAGAAAACCTAGCCGAGGTAGCTTAATGAGTCCCTTTTATTCATGAAAAGTTGCAATGATTGTTGCAGTAAATCCTCCGCCGATACTGTTGTCCCACACTCGAATCGGGACGTTCTTCGGGTTCTTACATGGGATTTGGATGAAGGTATTGAATTCCCATCATTCGGTCATTCTGCCGCATGACCAAACCTTTTCCAGCAAGGTGCCCCAGACTTCCAACCACTGACAGCTGTTGACAGCTGTTGACAGCTGCCTTAGGAAACATTCATGTTGCCCAACGTGTACCTGCGTATAATTTGCATATTTTGCATGAATGAACGATATTACCACCGCCTAAACGGTCGATTGACCCCTATTATTGCGGGATATGTGGACTGTTCGAGAAAGCACAAGCTGCGGACGGGCACCCGCAGCAAACACTCATCGTCAGGTATCGTGGCTTCAGCAGCCTTTTTACAAATTTCCTCCAACACACACGAATCCTTCGCCAGCATTTTCTTCACAATGTGTCGGGACTGGTTGGTGGTCAGCAACCACCACAATCTCCTATCATTCTAGTCACCTTCTAGAACTTGCCAAAAAACTTAGAACCCAACTGCGTCGCTTTCCAATTCGACTCGCAGCTGTCAAACCAGACTGATTCGCTGAAAGGGCAATTTATCGAAGAAATCATTATTACGGGATAGTTCAACTTCAGCCACCAAAATCCAATAGGGAAGGAGAGTGTGCTTGCGTCAGAGAAGGCTTGGAGGCGTTCACATCCAATGGTCTTCATCGAAAGGTGGAAATCTGCATCGGCAACATCAGCAAATATTCCTTGTCAATAATAGGAATCCATCGGGACCTGATTTCCCTGGGATGATATCAGCTAATGGCAAGGCCCAGACGAATAAGAATCCGTTCTTTGTCGGGCTTCTCCTTTTGAAGAAACATCCTGCACGCAACGGCACAGGACTTCTCTTAGTATTATATTATACAATAATTACTAATCCCAACTGCAGCATCTTTCAGCCTGACATGATGCGCCGGACTTTGGTGAAAACTATGTTATCAAATCAATGAATGCATTATGATTCATGCATTGGACAAGGGGCTTCTATGGGCCACTCGCTTCTGAACAAAGGTATTGTTCTCGCACTTTGCTTTGCAGATTCCAGGAAGGGGTGTTATTGGCATCTAACCGATTGACTTCATCAATAACCTTCCACAGTTGCTCCATTGAAAAAGAATAATGGCTCGCCGATCTTCTTATCGATAGAGCCTCAACTTTTGACCCCACCTCTACAGAGGTAGACCGTGTCATCCCTTTGAATCCCCATTAATTAATGGCATCGGTTCACTTCATTGACACAAGCGGACGGTTAGTAGAGTCTTGAAAGATAATCGCTACGAGCGAGTATACTCGAGTACCGGTATTTGTTGATCGAGGAACCTTACTCATTGATCACGTGACCACACCCCCCTCCTCCCGTCATCACAGTCATCACATGTCCCGAGTCTACCAGAATTATCCGTCAGCCCCCGGGCCAGGGCTTCACAATCTTCTAGCAAAGAAGTCTCAGCCACAATACGACTTCAACTTGTTCGTCCCAATTTCTGGGCCTTTAATGCCCCAATACCAGCTTTCAAAATCCCACCCAGCGATCTTGCAAAGGATTCAAAATTGCTCCTCCAAAATTCCTTCAACCCAAGTACGACGTCGGAAGCAGCAGCTTGCCGAGGAATCAGGGCCGGCCGTCGATCATCCGCCATCCTTATTCAGTCTTGTGCTGTAAGGCTAAACGAGCAAAATAAGACCAGCCTGAGGCCTTGATACGACCTCATCACCTCACTCGCCCAAAGGAGAAGATATCCGACTCAAACGATTCTCTCCCGTCACCGCTAGTACAGTATTGAGACTTGAGTACGGAAAAATAACCTTATTCTCGAAACTTTTCCCTTCTTCCCATCTCTGGCTCGTGCGTACGGTGCGTTCGATTTCTTCAGTATGATGTGCAGGCTGAAACACCGGGGCGAGGTCGACGAACATCACACACCAACAACCACTTTGCCGGCCCTGATTTCACATCCGGGAACCCGAAAGCTCTTTATGGACCTCTGGCGTCAAGAAGCGCGCGCGAAAAGGCACAGATGAGATCGACCTCCAGGAAGTCCACATTACCAGAAGCAAAGGGGGAATCTGCTTTGTACGTCTTTTGACAAATACTTGCCCTTGCTTTGAGACCAGTTACAGACATGGGGTTGCTGGTGTTGATCATGAACAACGAACAGGAAGGGAACGCAAGCGTCATCGAAGTCGATGATGGATCAGGTGGGTGTTTTGCTATGACCTTTTCTTCCCGTTGAATCTACTGTACAGTACTGGTACGAAGTAGAAGTGCGGTGTCGTACTGTAGTTCCACGTTTTGTTGAAGCACAAACCACCAAGTCCGTGGACGTGCCACAGCGTTGTCCTATCCTTGAGATGTTCTTTAGCCATCATTCATACCTGAACATCTTATTACCTCCGAGTGGCCTAGTGGAATATCATACTTTGTGCCCCGATTTTACCAGCAAGGACGTCGATTCGGACAGTATTCATCGCTTCTTGGCAAGGTTTCCGAGGTTATTTTCCAACATCGTGATAAAGTTATCTGAAGAATTGAAGAACCCGTGTACGAGAAAAAGCAGCAAGTCAGTGGACGGACCTTACAGTTTACGTGATACCAAAAGTTGGGCAAATCATGGCCCTCTCATCGGTAAACCACCAAGTTCGGAACCAAACGATTTGGGGACGTTTGATGCGTCTTCCAGGTTTCGTCCAGGAAGAAGCGATCATGAGTTTTCTCACTCCGGGTTTTTCTTTGCGTTCTTGTTTTGTTCTCGTCACTTTTTTTCTGGGTCTTACCAAGAAAATACATCACTTTGTTTGGAATTGGAAACGATCTGGTGATCCCCGGAAACCCCCAAACGAGTTTCTATCTTTATCCTCTACCAAGATCAGAAGATGACAGAAAATGTTTTCAAGGAGGAGGAATTGAAAACTCGAACATCGATAACTCCACTGGCTCCATAATGTCCACACCACGACACGCAAATCCAGTACGTCGCCCCACTCGTCACGAATTTCCCTTTTAAGACCATGATTTATATTTAGCTTAAACCTCCGGATTGGGTGACCGGTGGACTCCACCGGAAAAAAAGAAAGAGAAATTGTCGCCTCACGTTTACCGATTTGAGGCGGACGCAACCATGTGGCACAGTGGCAAACTTACCTCCGAGTTCCCCAACCTCTTGGAAGAGTTCAGGCCAACAACACATCACTTGGATAAACCTCGATCCCAGTCGATATCAAAACTCATCCCCATACTTACGACTCGTCAACACCCGTCCCTCCGGCAGGTGCAAGACCATACCGGTAGTTCCTTTACCAAGAAGGTTCTTAGCCGCTCTTCGTCTTTTGTTTGATACCGAACACTTTATTCTGACTTTTTTGCCTCTGGTTGTTGGTCATCTATGAGATATATGACGGGACGGAATTCCAGATGTCCGAACGAGCAGACTAATCAACAGATGCCCGATCGAATCGAGCGAGTGCGAGTGCGAAGGTTTGGTCTGCTGTCATTGAACACCGTCTGGGCCGGGAAGGATAGGCTAGCTTTGCAAGTCTCTGAATATCCCGTCTGTGTAACATAATGCCCAACTAGGTCGGACTTTGATTCGCTTCTACAAAGGACGGACACTCGAGTATCAGGAATTCTAAGTCCTGACTACAAGAAAAGTTGTGATATCTTCTCAATTTCATTCATTAGACTATCTACCCAATAGAAATCGCCCGGGGTATAAAAAACCAGTGAGGTGCGACTAAGCTGAACTGCATATCTTTTGGTTCCTCCTCTTCATCGAGCCTGCCGAATTACATTCTTCCCTGCTTCCCTAACTTCTATATATGTATCCCACCGACTTCCAACTCCCTCAACGGCCAACGCTCAAAAAAAAACGACTTTGGTAGGGGTTCCCGCTCGTAAAATCATGTTGCTCTGTTGTAGTGTTTGTTTTGTTGGATAAAGTGGGGCTGAAAAGGAAGGTGAACAACAAGAGAGTGAAAAGAGAAAAAAAGAGGGGAAAAAAAGAAAGTAAAAACAAGAAACAAAAGATCTAAAAAAGAGAAGAACGATTGTAGCGCCAATTATGCGTAATAAAAATCCCAACCCCCCGTCCGCCCCTTCCTCCTTTTATGGAAAATCCCCTTTTGACACCATTCACAAGAACCCAATTTCGCTATGCCCGGATGAAAAGCCTGACCAGATCCCAAGTTCCCCCTCCCCCCCCCGCCAATGACAGATGAAAGAAACACAAGGAGTGGAGTTTGGATCTCGTGATTCGCAAGATAACCAAGGCTTCCACTTGCGCGATGAAAATTCGAAGACAGAAGAGAATTCGTAATCGGTTATTTTTGTTTGGAGTGGTTTTGAGAGGAGTCGTCATCATATCATTCCACTTAAGCCCTCCATAGGATTGATGATGGCCTTCCGATTGATCTGGGCCTGCGTCTGGGAGCTGGGCGTTGGTCGTCCTTGCTGTAAGATACTTCCCGGCATGGGCGTACTCACCACACTGGAGGAGGGTGTCATCTGAGGCGTCATCGGAGGTTCGACTTTGGGTTTGGCCATCGCGGAAGCGCCCAACGCACGAGTATGAGATGACTCGCGACGACGTTTGGGAGCATCCTTGATTTTTGGATGTGTGTGGCACTTTGACGAAGAAAAACTATGTTAGCAAACTGAGGCGTAATATAGTTCCCAGAAGAGGAACAATTGGAGTAGAATCAACAGTTGAACTTACTTTGTACGCATGTCTGAACCAGGTCGTTCCCTTCTTACTGCTCACAAGTGCAACCCATTCGTTACAACTGCCGCACAGACCCTCCCACACATCTGGATTTCCATCCATGCGGCGAGATTCCTGGGGCTCTTGGAAGGGACTACCAGTTGCTGCGCTGATGCCGTGGGTGAAACTTTTATCGTACCAGAAGGCGCTGTTTTTCAACACCAACCAACGTCCTGGCTTGCAAATTCCACACCATCCCTCTCGCTTATTCCCATGACCACGAACCCATCTTGGTGTGTAGAGATCGCCATCGAAGCGGAGTTCCTGCTCGTGGGGAGTGAGATTTGGGTCAGATGGATTCATGTCCTCCGGCGGCGGAGGCACTTGTTCTTCGTGAAGTGATGCATAGAGATCTGGGGGGTCGCTAAGGTCCGTATAGTGAGCGTGTAAGGAGTGTGGGTCAGCATTGCTTTGCAACATCCGGAAAAGTCCATGTGAGAGAAGTGGAGGCGGCGTTTCGAATTGGTTTGGCTCATGGAAATTGTGCGAGGGCAGAAGCATGCTATTGCGATGAAATCCCGTATTGTTGGCCAACATGAAAGGATGTTGTTGGGTTTGAAGGTTCATGGTGTTCAAAGGTAGTTGGGCGTTCGGTAAAGTTGGAGAAGAATGTCTCGACGACATACGAGGTTGGTGGGGTGTAAAAACCTCGTGTCCTGAATGGTAGATGAAAGGTGATGGCCTCCGGCTAGGCATTGTTGCGCAGGATCCTGTAGACCATCTCTTGCTGCGCGTACTGACCATAGTATATGGTGCTGAGCGCATGCTCGGTCTAGGTGACGGAGAGGCACGGCCTCTGCTCTGCGTGCGAACAAGTTCGGAGCGGTTTTGAGGAGTCATTCTTGGTGAAGCGACAGGCGAGAGTTGAGTGGAGGACATCAGAGAGTTGCGGTTTGATGGTGGTGGATAATCTGAACTGAAGGAAGGAGCCTCTGAAAGTGTTGCCGCGAAGTCTTCATAGGAAGGCATTTCAGATAGGGCCCCAGTCGTCGACATGGTGAATGATGAGCCAGACATGCGACGAGAGCTGTATGAGTGATCCATGCTTATACGGTCACTTTCCATTCCAGGGCCGGGAAATCTCAAGTCCAAAATCGGAGCCTCGTCGGTTGAGAACGCCTGGCCGATGTTCATATCTCTCATATCGGTATCAAAGTGGTGTAATTCGAGTCCTTCGTCACCACACGTCTTGGTTTGCCAACCATCTGGATTCGAAGTCAGATGATAATTCACATCTTTGTTTTCCCTTTCGTTCCACATGAACTTACTCTCACCATTGGAAGTGTTTGGGTAGAACTCTTGTTGAACTGCGTATGTCTGAGGTAGTCCATCGTGGATTGGCTGTGTGGGCATGGTCGATGAGTCCCATGCGGGCAGTTGACCAAACTCCTCTGGCATACAATAGTTGAGTGGAAATGCCGACTCATGAATAGTTGCTGGTCGGGGCCGCGTTACTGGTGGGGTAGGTGAAGACCACATTCCCATCCCCTGTGGCTCTGACTTCATTGATAGTTCGTTAGGATTCATTGTAACTGAAGGAAAGGATCGAGGTGGATAGTCTCGTCTGAATTTGTTGTTTGGGTTGAATGTAAAGGAAGGTGTCTGAATCTGTTGGCGACTATGAATAGTGTAAGTACGCTAAGTATGCTAGACGAAATCCATATATGGAAACTCTTACAGTTGTGCCTGACTGGAGTTCTCCATGACGAGGTGTCGCCGGTCGTATAGTTATTATAATCCGGCCTGGATCAACGTCGTCAGCGATGATGAGTCTAAGACTTTCGGAAGAAGATGGATGGCAAAACGGCAGAGGAGGAGGCCCCACTAACTGGGATATGTGGACTTTTCAAAAGGCTGTGAAAGAAGGTTGTAACATACCAGACGTGGTAATATCGGAGGATATGTAACTCAATATGTTCTACTCTACTGGACTACGGAGTAGGGCTGCTCGGAGGTGTAAGGAATGGGTAGAGTTTGTGTAGTGTTCCCGGTGAAACGAGATTGGGCAACGATGCCTCGCGATGAGGAAGTGGGTATACTTTGGAGTATCCTTAAGTGCTAGTAAGTGCTAAATCGGTGAACGGGCTGCGGGAAATGAGTGTTGAGAGTTGTACTATGCAAGAAGGAATACACAGAAACAAACTCGTTTGGTGAT
The DNA here is from genome assembly GCA_911693285.1 of Hymenoscyphus albidus. Classification (NCBI taxonomy): domain Eukaryota; kingdom Fungi; phylum Ascomycota; class Leotiomycetes; order Helotiales; family Helotiaceae; genus Hymenoscyphus; species Hymenoscyphus albidus. The sequence continues at coordinate 20,657 of CAJVRM010000151.1, read as the reverse complement.
CGGCGAAGCCTGGCTTTGATGAAGAGGAGAGCCAGCTCCCAGTATATAGTCGAAGATAAAGCGAGATTAAAATGACCGTAAAGGAATGACTGGGCAAATAGAATAGGAAGAGTTGCGATTGGGACGACGCGGAAAAGGTCGAAGAGGGGCAGTGCAGACACCCTAGAGGTATAAGAAAAGAAGAGCGTCGTTAACAGCCCTGTCCGGGTTCGGGATATCCCTCGACTACCCATGCTCGAGAACCAAGCCCAAAGTTGCCAAACCACACCAAACTGGAGCGGTGGTTGAGATCAGAAAAGACCAGGAGTCTGCGCTTGGCGAGCCATCAGGGGGCAGGCTGCAGACAGGCGAGGGCGAGAGCGAGGGGGCCGAGGGGGCTCCGCTCTGCAGAGTCCGTGTGGAGCTGCAATCCACTGTTGCTGGACCCTCCGCTGCACCTGCTGCAGCTTGCCCAGGGCCTATTTATTGGGGCTGCTGACTTTGGCAAAAAGCGGATTCTGTGGTGTTGTGGTGATGGCCATGGCCGTGGCCGAGGCGAGAGTCGACTTAGTCGAGGACTAACAAAGTATTTCTTGCCCTAGCCCCCTCTCCTCCGGCGCCGGCGGCTCCTTGAGGCTTCAAAGATACCGACAAGTTGGTATTCAAAGTTCACAGCTACTCACAGCAGCAGCAGCACTCAGGATAAGTTCCGTCTCCGTCTCCGTCTCCGTCTCCATCTCTACCTACCGTATCTCTACACCCCCTCCGGACACCGGTCGCTCATCGAGGTGTGAAGGAGGTGGCTGGTCTGTCTCATCCGACGCCACGACCTACTTCCTCGGTATATCCAACTTTGATCTGGGGTAAGCCAGGCTGGGAAGTATATGGTACACCAGGTCCACCTCTTGGGGAACGACGCAACACTGCAAACTTACAGCACCACCACCAAACCGCCCGAACTGTCAGCGGCCGTTGAATTGCCATTAAGACTTTACGCCATGGTTGTCCTCTACCCGGCCTCGGTAGCGAGGGAAATCGAGGGACATCTGCACCAGCCCAGCCAGAACTTGGAACGTCTGGGAGTGACCAAGGAGTTCCTCAAGTAACCTGACGTCTATCAGGCCAACCAGGTGGGTCAAGACACTTGGTTGTCGGCGACTCTGAGGGCCGGTCTCGACAGCGGTCACGACGGTGTGATTTTGATCCGTGTCCACTGAGGTGGGCAATCAGGGATTGCGTTTGGTCGCAAGATCTGGAGCTGTTTGAGGATCGTCCACACGGTCAGGGTATAGTCGACGCTCATGGGCCACCCCGCCTATGGCGACTTGTACAACAACGCATATCAGCCCTAATATAATTATGAACGTGGAGCATGCTGGTGAGAATGTGGAGGTGCTGCTCGACGGCATCTGTGGCATCGAAGAACACGCCCCAATGCGTATGAATTCTTCTTCGTGGATGACGATTGGGTCATCGCTGGGAACCTCGGACTGCACGCATCAAGAAGGATGCTTTTGCAGCCTCTGCAATGTGAGGTCTGCAGGCAGCTGTTGGGCAAGCTGGTGAACTGGTGGGTTCTTTTGCAAGTGAAAGTTTCATGTTGGCTGTGACGATGTAAGAATCGGTCGTTAATTGAGTGAGAGCGACGGCGTTGCTATGGTGGCTGGAGCAGTGGATAATGTTGGATAGGGTGAGAGTGGGTTGTTGGTGTGTGGTTCAGGGGTCAAGGGTCGTAAGCGAGTGTTTGAGGGGAGCAGGGAATCGTGCTTCTGAAACAACGCAGAGCGGGGGACATCTACCGTGGAAATAGCTTTGGGTCTAACTCGATTGATCAGACTGTACGCGTCTTAATTTGGTAACGCCGCGACTTTTGGCGCCACACCTTGCCCAACTAAGCTTCCTAGGTTTTTTCTCAAGGAAACCATCGCAAAAATAGGTTAGACATCCAAAACTAAAAGATTTAAGGGTTCTCAAGACTTGAAATATATTTATATACTTTTAAAAAGTAAAAGTATAAAAAGTAACAGACGAATTTCAGAAAGACTTACTTGGCACTAAAAATAAAGATTAGATCTTTATTAAGATCTCGCAAAGGCAGGAGCGGATTATTAATCTATTTACTACCTAGAGGTTGTGTTCGGTTCCTCGCACATATAGAGTAGTCATCATCATATAGCTGTCCTAATATATCGTACAACGTCGCTCCCTGTTAGCAACTTGAGATAGAGTGGTATCACTGAACTAAGCACACATACAATACAGACACCGAGGTGATTTACTCGAAAGAAACGTTCATATCCTGCTGCTTTTCCGTCCCGAACCCGAAATACTGTTTTCCGCTTCGACCTAATCGTCGGAGGCCTCCTTTGATCCAACCCTCAACTTCCTCCTCATGCACAACAATGGACTTAGATATGTCTTCATCTTCAACTGATAATTTGAATCTTCGCATCCGAGACGCAATTCTTGGGTCGAGGATTACTGGTTCTAACCATGTACGTTCTCGGTCATCTTCTTTTCTGATGCGAACGCTCTTATGCCATTCTTTCTCCTCTTCGAAAAGGCTGTTCTGCTGCTCAGCTGACTGAGCGACGTCAATGGCTTGGGTTGAAGAGGGACTGGCATCATCTGCTATGAAAGCCGTAGGAGGCTCTGGAGCCGAGGTAGTGCTATAGGGTCGGCAGTTGGCGAGAACAATTGCGGCTGTCTCGCGGCCCACTGAATCGGCTAAATCACGTCGATTCAGGAAACGATAAATTCGTCTAGGTGTGTTGAGAAAACCAAGAATATGGGGAAAGGTAATTGGTGTTGAAGGATCAAATTGAGCAGGAAGTCCAGACGGTGTAGGCGCGGATGAGTAATCTGCTACTGGTATAAACGGTGGAGGCTTCTTTGGCTTCTCGTCCCCTTTGGGTGCTTCTTCCGGAACGAGTGCTGGCTTTTCTTCTCCTGAAGTAGACGTGTCGTGAATCACGGTAGACGAATCGTCAGGGCTCGCGATGCTGTCTACAGATACAGGAGAGGGTGCCGTTTGTTGTTCAATTGTCGCTTCTGGGGTTTTTTCTTCCAGGGGGTTTACTGGTTCCGTCAAAGGCCCTAACCACCCTTCATGAAGACCCCTCACATACTCCTTCCACGTATGCCTCCCAATGACAATGTCTCCCCGCGGCCCTTCAAACTCCTGGATCCCATTTTTGCGCCGTATCTGCGTAATGACATCCTCTTCTCCTCTTTGGTCCGGCGGTGTTCTCGAATTCCGAATTCTTTCAGCAAAATCCGCCCGAATATCACCCTCCTTCCTGCCCTGTACAAACTCCCAATCCAAGCCCGAAGCCACTAGAATTGGCTTCACATATAATTTGAAATGTTCCTGCGCCGACCGTAGTCCATCGTTTGGCGGCGCTTCCAAGAACACTGTGAGCTTACGTGGCATATCCCGGGAATCCAAAGGTTCATCGGCGAGGTGTTCTACAAGTCTGCACCATTTTCTTTGCACCCGTCTTGTTTCTCTCTTGTCGTAGATGACTGCCGCCGTGAATGATCCGGTGAGGGTGAGGAATATAGTCCAGTTTCGGGATGGGAGTTTTGGTCGAAAGTTTTCTCCGAGTCCCATGTATTTGTATATCGGATTCGGCTTTGGGAGAGGCTTGACGTCTGGCTTAATTTCTGGTTTGGAGACAGATGCGGATGTGGATGCAGCAGGCTTCTGAGGTCTCGATTAGCTAGCTATACCATTGCGATGAAATGACGTGGACATCAAAGATCATATACCTCTGCTTGAGCTCCGGAGTCTGCCATTATTGCTTGCACCCTGGGTATCCAACGCTGAAAAATACCGTGCACGTATTATATGCACATAGGTACAATATATTGCAGCTCGTAGCCACCCCTCTTGCAACTTCTGCTTCTGCGTCTGCTTCTGCTCAACGATTGTCGTCGCTGTTCACCTGTTCTGGACCTCTCGCGACCTTTCAGCCAAACTTTTGTTCCTTGGCGTTGAAGCTACCGAATCGTCCGATATATTAATCCGTGCCGCCGCCAGCCGACTGTCATGTGACGAAGTAAATAATTGGAACATTCAAGGTTGGGTTACTTACTCGACTTTTGGATTATTTAATAGAAGAGACCCGAATAGTAGTTTATAATCGATTTAAAGATACAGAATATAAGAGTGACACCATTTCCATTTCTTCTTACTAATTTAAACAGCATTACTAAACCTAAGTATCTCGAAACTAGAAAGTGTTTTCGTCTACCTCCACTAGATCTAGTGACCCTTAGCCTACCTAGCAGAAGGCTGTACTAGTGGGCTGTAGCCCAGGCTCCTAGTGGACAAGAAAAATTACAGAGACTTCTTTTATCTTAGCCTAACTTGACTAATAAATATACTATTATATTATTTATTTGAAATAATTAAAAATAATTTATCGAAAACGATAGTGCAATAAAGGTAATTGTTCTAGATATTTCAAAAATTTAGTAATTAGAATTAACTTACGCTTATAGTTAAGTAATTAATCTCTGTCACTTTTCTTGTCTACCGGGAGCTAGTTAGTAGTCTAGGCTAAGCGAGCCGTCCGATGGTATTCCACGCATTCGCACCACAGGAGTCGGAAAAAATAGCCGTGCAGTAGTGCAGAACCTGCAGGTGTCAAGGTCGTGGTCGCGGGTGGGTTTGTGGAAGGCAGGCCAGGTGTGGAAGATGTGGAAGCTTGGAAGTTTCAGAATTAAAGCTTGGCCGACTCAGCTGGTGTCACCAACCAACAGGAAGTTCTGGAAGAGGAAAAGAGAGTAGCCGGCAAGCATAAAAGCTTTCTTATCTGATTGAATGGCTGCATGCTCCCATGCCGCATTGATTGCCGTACAGCAAGTACTTAGTATGTAAATTTACAATACACTGCAGTACAGTACAGTATGCAGGTGCGATATCCAGAGCCCAGAACACCAACAACATATGAAAAGTCTACTCCGTATCTATTCATGATCAGCACCTTCAAACCACTCGCTCACATTCATATGAAGTAAATCTTCGTCTCAGAGTCGGAGTCTCAAAAGCTTTGTCCGTGCTATACGATAATACGACAAAATAGATAGTCGTCATTGCCGAACAAGGAGATACGGTACGGAATCTAAACGATATCCATAAGGACATCCGTATAATCTCTCTTTTTAGACCTCTCTCTCAAATCCACACATCCACTAACCCCCACACAACGTCTAGGCCGGTTCCCGCTCAGTGCTGACATCTCCAACGTCAAAATCGACGTCAGGTCACTCGGGTAACCCGACATGGTTCGGATCAGTCATCAGACTGCGTTGTGGTCTGCTTCCTGAATGGCCCTTCTCCGTGCTCTACCCACCTCAACCTAAACGGGGGACTACCCAGGCCCACCCACACCCATCTTACCGAAAGTCCTCCGTCGTAAATCGTGTCTTGTTGGAATTAGGGTGGCTGGCGTCAATGGGAAACCGAGGAGCCGAAATGTATACAAGTTTTGGTACGAGTTTGATGCACTCGACAATCTGCTTCGAACGCATGAGAACGTAAAACTTTCCTACACAATTTCAGATAGATATTTGGTCCTACGGAACAAGCATCTGCAGCAGTACGGCACTGTGGTTACACACCAAGCCCCAAAGCTACCGCTGCCTCTCCCACGCTCCCGGGGTGACGGTAGACTATTTTTGGCCGCTTGCAGAACGGACGAGGGGAGGGGGAGGGGTTGGAGAGGTATTGAAGAGTTCGGACGATGACGATGATCCACAACAACCCCTCGCAGTTTCCATAAGTTCCATAACACTGCAAATTGAAAAGAGATTACAACCCCAAACCAGATCAGCTTATCCCACGTCGATTCCGGGTTCTCGTAACATCAGGGCTACCAGCTGGTCCAAGTTACTCAGCCAAAACCCGATGAAGAAGTACGGTGTGCTCAATACGTGATATCATGGTTTCTTCAACTGATAAGGAAGGTCATTTTGTGGGGGATGCTCGGTTAGCGGGTTCCATCAAATGGTACCTGGAAGCTTTGCATGAACAACGAAGCTCAATCCGGACGAGGTCATTGCCTGTTTGGAGGCATCATGATCAATAATAGATACTGATATTAAATCTATTTACCAATGAAGTCTCGTTCGTTGAAAAATCATTATTGTCAATCGATTCCACGCGGTCAAAGCGTGTGTTCCTGACCACGGCTAGCATCGACCGTGGATTTTTGCCATCAACCAGGGATTTTCTCATCTCATTGTGAATCATGTTTCTCCAATGACGCCAGATCGCTCAAAAGGTAGGGTCATTATTCATGCAAAAACATAAAGTCTTCGGATGAAAGGCAAACATGTTCTCGCTTTGACAAACTTCTTCTTTTCTCTTGATGGGGAAGCTGAATCTATTTTGAGTACCTGCCCCTCAAATTTGCCTTGCTCACCAAGTCACCTGGGAACTCTACCGAACCCATCAGGCACCCGAATATTCTCACGCTCAATATAGTACATTCCCCAAGAAGCAATTATCGAATGTTTCCAGAAGGCAGAAGGAATCCTTCTTGTTCCTTGTTAATGGATCGCCACACACTAGCCTCTGTCTCCGCGATCTTCGCACCAGCCTGCTGGGCCATTTTACCCAGCGCATTCCACACCCCTTCTCCCTGCTCTCCTATCCCTTCGGAGTTTTCTAGTGATGCATTGGCGGCTTCCATGGCACGTCTCTGTTCGCTTGTGAGGTCCGAAGCATAGACATTTTGTTGGTATCCTGGTGGATGCTCTAAACTGCGGCGGGAAGCGCCGTCTCCGGAAGAGGAGAATTGAACAGGATAAGAAGATGACGCATTTTGCGTTGTCGAGGTGGAGCTCCGTGGTTGTTGTCCTCCAAAAGGCGCGGTTGGAGGAGGGATAGACATCTGATGGGGGTATGGTTGGGGCATGGATGCAGGCTGCGGAGGAGCGGGTGTTTGCTGGGCTTGGTAACTCTCGCCTGCCTTTGGAGGGGGAGGTATGCTCTTCTTCACGGGGGTTGGAAAAGCACCTGGTTGTGGCGGTGGAGGGCCAGAACTCTCACCTTGAGTTGTTGGAGTTGGCTGTAGAGGGGCATACCTCTGAGTAGCTGAGACCATGGGTGCGGGGAAAGCAGCGATGCCCGGCTTAGCCAGTGAGTAAGATGAAGATGAAGCTTTTGATGCTGATGTCAAAGTAGGATTGAGATGTGACTGCGTAGGCACGGTGAAGGGATCTTCTGATGGATTTTGGGCTTGAGACGGCAATGCAGTTGTTTGTGGGGTAACTCCAGACGGCTTTTTGGCCGCACTTATTGGTGAGGAGGTGTATACCGGTATACCTGACATGGTGTTGAAGAGGTTCAGGGCGAACGAAGGGGTTTGAGGGATGAGAGAGGATTTTGATGCCAGAACAAGTAGTGGCGACCTGTTTCGAGTAGGCTGATATTGGCCTATTGGGGGGCCGCTTATATGAAGATAAGACTGATCCTGGGACGCTTCTGGTATCTCGCCTTTGATGAAGCTTTGGCTTATGTAGGCCGATTACTTTCAAGTTCAGACTCCTACTGCTTAGCGTTTGAGAAGCGCAACTCGTCTTGCCGCTCTGAATTTGATATTGATGATGTAGAGTGATAGGACGAGATTATTTGCTGATGTTGGTTTGGGGGCTGAAGCGTTCTATTCTCACAGGTAGAAGGAAGACGATGTTGTTCTTTACATTATGGTGTGAATGTCTTACATTCCTTCCCTTCCTTAGCCGCCGGGGCTGAAAGAGCCTCTCAAGTGCGGATGACGTAGCTACAGTCTCAAGGAATAATCACCTGATTGGCCCTGAATGTGTAACCACAAAACACAAAGAGATATTCCATTGATATCAATTCACTCATGTTGTACTGCTTCAAGTAAGTTATTGAGTTTGATACTGAATAACCTTCTTGCTTGGAAATCCGACCATACAATGTCACCAATTTCTACCTTTCGCAGGTCCCTCCTCTAAATAATAAGCAGATCCAATAAAGAGAATTATATTAAGAAGAACCGATATTATGACCAAGAAATCCTCTCCTCAGTCTCTTCGTGGTAAGCGTCCATAAAATAGAAACAAAATTGAATTTCCTATAGAATCTTATTTTTACGCCCTAAAACTGCAGTCTACTACAGGTATGGGAGTTCTCAGCAAATATTCCTCAGGTGTCATTCATTACTAACTTAACTCTTTTTAGTAGTACGAGAAGAGTAAGGGGGTTTGTTACCTTGGTATAAAATTAGTCAATCATTGGTTATTACCAACAGCGTTAGAAATGATTAAATTTGATTTGATTAACAGTACTTAATTAAATTAAATCAGATTCAAATATCGATTAATCAAATCAAATCGCCAAGTAATCGGATTAATTCAGATTAATTCAGATTAATACGGAGTCCGATCGGTCCGAGACTCGGGGTAGAGTCCTAGGCCTCGGGGAGGAGTCCGGGGTAGTCCGACCTCCCTATATAATATATAAGTAGAGCTTATAAAGCTTTTATATAATAAGACTCTTTCCTTACTTTAGTAGAAGGCTTATAGTACTAATTCTTTGTTATAACTAGTATAGGGGGTTACGTGGAGTTATATAACCTACTTTATAATATCTTATAGAATAGGAATATAATAATATAAGAGACTCTAAAGGCTATACTAGTAATAAACCTTAAAAGCTAGGGGTGTTTCGTAAACAAGGACAAGGATATACTAATAAAAGACGCGTTATTCTTTATACTTTAGTTACTATTTATAGTACTATATATAGTAAAGGGTTTATAGTAAATAAGGAGGATATACTTACTTAGCTAGGGGGGATATATTATTTTTAATAGTATATCGTAGTTCCTTTATTGATACTACTACTTTATTATACGTTATATTTTAAAGCTCTTTTTCGTCCTACCTACGATTCCCTCGCTAGAGGGCTCGCCTTATGATTTAGTAGGGTTTTAGACCTAGTTTTAGTTCTTTTATACCCCTAAAAGGGGTATAGGCCGAGAGTACTTATTAACTTACTTTCTATAAATCAAGCCTTCTGATTAGCTAGATATACTAGCCGGAATTGGAAGTGGTTCTTGTACATAGGCAAGTTATAAGTACTTAAAGCTAGCTAGCAAAATACAAATTAAAACAAACAATAAGCCTTTCTTTTTATACTTGCGATATGTGACGAGTGATAATAAATTAATTAATACTCTGATTAACCAAATCAGTTAATCAAATTAATTCAAGTAGACCTGTTAATCAAATTAATTCAATTCAAATCTGAATAATTCAGAGTATTAATTGATTAGTTGATTATTTTTTTCCAACGCTGATTACCAACTCTCTCATTACTATATAGGAGTTAGTATTAACTAACTCCTGGAGTTAGTATTAACTAACTCCTGGAGTTTCCGATACTTATTTATATACTGCAGTACTCATATTTTGATACTTTTTTATAGCTATCTATACGTCTAAACTTAGAGTAGCAAACTGCCTAAAAGGGACAGGAAAACATAGGAATTGCGATGGTGATGGGGGCAGAGGCAGTTTTATGCTAAATAAGTGTAAGATTGTCTATTAGTTAAGCAGAGGGAGACAAGCAGGTATAAATCTCCAGGTAGGAACTCACTGAGTCCGAGGGTACAAAAGAGGTAAAAGGAGGGAGAGGGAATACTTTAAAATATAGACGACATGCACGAGTATGTTAGAACTCCCGCAAAAGTCAAACCTAGCCTAGACACGAGACCGACGAAAGTACTTAGAAATCAACGTTCCTATACGCGGGATGAGTTATTTCCTATAAGGGTATCATGGAAAAAAAGGCCGTGGATGTTGAAGTAACAGCCAGGCAACAGAAGGGAAAATAGAAAGAAACTCTTGCGATTTCTACTTCCTAATGAAATCCGATCCGACCTTAGTACTTACAGGACTTGAAGGTCGATCCTAACTCGCTGGCACGCAGCAATAGACAACTCCATACCACCTAAACCAAACAGTTAGATGGTTAGCAACAAAGCAATCTACCATGCCAACTCCTTTGTAGATGTTTTTTTCACTTTCCAACCTTTTCTTTATCTTCTCTCAGGGACAAAGTAGCCCTTGGGGCGACAAGGCCTTTGTGAACACAGCCTTGAAAATAAACAATCCTAAACAATCCCTTCATCCGTCTACAAAAGGAACAACTGTCCTAGCACCAAAATCTCTCTCTATCGACTTCTACTTGCTCTCACCTTCACAACACTAACTGAACTGACAGCAATCTGAAATCTTTCTCAACAACAACAACAATCCAAATTTCCATCGACACCATGACGAACTTTTGCCTCATGCACCATTCTTTCCATTCCGACTGCCTTGCCTGCCTCGAGGCTTCGAACACAAACATAACAGGTAACATGGGGATTAGCGCTCAGTTCGCCATTGATCCAGCACTGATGAATCCTTTCGCTAACTTCGTACCACTGGCGCCAGCATCGACCGGCTTGTCCCTGAATTCATTTGCGAACTTCCCATTTGAAGTCAATAACAACACCTCGTTCGCTGGGTTCCCAAAGGTAAGTGTACCATTCGGGCCGCTATTCCAAGGAACCCAAGCATTCAATGCTTTCCCTCTTGGTGGTAATCGTATGGGACCTATCTCTCAACTAACGGCCCATCCTTCTCTAGCACCAACCGCAGCACCACGTTCATACCTCAACTTCCTCCGGCATCGAGCACAGAACCAAGCCCGAAAGCCTTTCATTCAGCGCTTGGCCAACTCTCAACGCTGTCCTTTGCCTTTCGACTTTGGCGCCGGGAATGAGGATTCCTATCCAGAGATATACGCTTTGGATAGGCTTGATATCGTGGGTGGTAGGAAACCTCAAAAGGCTCACAAGCTGCCTGAGAATCTACAGAACTCCCAGCGTCACCCTCTGCCTTTCCGCTTTGAAGAACCCGAGGATGAAGATTCTTACTCTGAAATGCTCGCCTTGGATGATCGCGAAGTCGTGAATATCAAGGGCGCCCGAAAGGGGGACAAGCTGGTCAACAAGCTATCAAAAGGGAAATTACTGCGTCAAGAGATCCCCGCCTCAATGAAAAAGGCTGGAATCAAGCGTAAGGCACCCATCGACAGCGGTTCCCGAACAGAAGAGCAGCACGCCTCACCCGCGAAGGTCCGTCGAATCAACGAAGAAGCCCCTCAAAGCTTTCAACCTCGACCTGTTACCCGCGTTGAGGCTCTGAAGAATTATGCCCCAATTGCACCGATGCAAAGGGCAACACCTCAGCCAGCTCGAGCACCGGCTCCAACTTCAAACCCAACTGCAAAGCCCATTTTTAAGCTTGCCCCAGGCAGAGGAAACGAGCGAGCACGCTTGGGAGTTGCAGAGGAGACCGTGAACGCTTTCCAGCCTTCTCGAAGCTTTCAAACTCAACCGCAACCTGCTGCCAGAGTTGGGCCTTTTGAACGTTGGGTCCCATTGGTACCAAAGCCAGCTTCAAAGCCAACTCCAGAGCCAACAAAGCCTATCCTCAAGCCAGTTGAGCCTTTTAAACGTTGGATCCCATTGGCACCAAAGCCAGCTCCAAAGCTAACAAAACCCATCCTCAAGCTCGCCCCCGTAACCATAGAACTCGACGTAAGCGAGTTCCCTACCTCCTTCCCCTTATCCTCCCCCTTATCCTCCCCATCCTCCCCACCCTACTCCCCCTCCCCCTCAGTCCCCTCCTCCTCCGGCTCCGAGCACCCACCAGGAGCACTACGCAGAGGGTCCTCCATCGGCTCCGATCCCTTCGCGGACTGGCATGGGGACGAGGAGATATTCTCTCAACCCCGAAGACTACGATCCTCGGCTACTCCTTCCGTCTCGCCCAAGAGTCAAGTGTCTCCGCGTCGACGACGTGCGAGAGTCTCTCGTAGCGTGTCGTCCACGAGACGATCAGCTCGCATTCGTACGGAGAGCCGGAAGAAGAGAGAGGCGTCGGGGGAGTTGGGGGGTGAGGCGAAGAAGGTGAAATGTTAGGGGGAGTGAATGGGCTTGGGGATGTGATTTGGTGAGGACTTGTTGGCGAAGCGTGTAGGTAAGACGGAAGGATGGTAGATAGAGGGTAATCGATGGGGTGTAGATAGGTACTTTGAAAGACACGAATTTCCTTTTTAGTCCTGGCGGTAGATAGAATAATAACCCCCCCTTTTTCTTTTCCCAAATTGATATCCAAACAACACACAACACGTGTGAGAACCTGCAAATTATAAGTATTAGTGAAGACCAAACCAACCAAGAATGGAACTGAACAGCTAGCTTACTTGAGTCATACCCACTAACTCAACCCACCCCTATAACCAAGCCATGCACCTCGACTGAGATATGGGGATGTAGATACAACCATGTCTTCCACATAATACCAAATGTACAGACTTCAGCGTATCAACAAAACTAATCAAATACTCAACTCTACTCGAGTAGTACTCAAGTTGAGTTGAATGATTATGATTAGGTGATTCCGTTGAGTTGAGTTGAGTAGTGAATTCGACTATTCGAATAGTACTTGAGTAGTTATAGATAACGTGACTATAATATAAGAAACTTGTCCTCAAATAGCATATGCCAAATACAGGGGCACTCGGCAACACGGACCCATTGGCACCGCCCGCCCGGAGTCGGCCTAGCGAGTCGGGCGCGCTACGGGGTAACGGGCCGACACTACTCGAGTAACTCATGAGTTAATCGAGTACTTGGCGAGTTGAGTTGAATAGCGATTTTCACTACTCGAGTTGAGTTGATTAGATGCTACTACTCAACTCAACTACTCGAATTTAATACGCTGTGTAAAGTACATCTTCTTTTGGACACGACAAAAGCGAGACATGTAGTGTAATACAAGAAAAGAACAAAAGAAACAACCAAACGACAAGAATCGTAGATAATAGTATCCACCTAATCCTCGTATTCAGTAGAATGACGCAAGTGACAAGACAAGATGAAATGGTTGTCTGATAAGCCAGCCAAATGAGACAATGGAAATATATATAAGTCTACAAACTCAAAGCACTTGCCATATTTCAAAATCCAGCATCGTTTCGAAGACAAAATAAGAAGGATTCTAATTCGATCCTCATATTTCTATGCCCCCCTGAACAAAGGGAAAGATTCTATGCGCGCTTTCGTAAATCACTATGCTAAACTCTCTAGGTTGTATCTGAAAAATCACGCTTTATCTACATCTACTTGACATGTCTCTCTTCCTTCTCACTCGGCGCTTGGAGAGTTTACCCGGCTGTCCTCATCCACAGCGCTTCCGTTAGCATCAGACATACCTGCTAACAGGCTCTCGACGAGCTTATTCATAAGTCCTTCCAGGAAATGAGTGCCTTTTGCCCTCAATAACTTTCACATCATGCATCCACCAAGATTCAACAAGTAAAGAACTTTCTCAACCTGACCTCTCTATAGACACCCGCTCCAGTCCCAACAATGAGCAGAACAGCGTTGAAGATAGCCATCATATAAAACGGCGCTCCAGGGGATAAAGTATCAAAAAGTGTGCCTCCCAACTTCGTAAGCAGTAAAATCGCCGCACCACCGGAAAGAGAATATACCCCCGCAATAGAGCCTTTTAAATGACTTCTCGATGGTGGCGTTTCTGGAGCTGCAACAAGAGGAGCAGTCTCCGAGGTCTGACTGAACGGATTCGGGGAACGAAGTTGAGAGGAGAGGTTGTAGCCACCTTCATCACCCAGAACACCGCGTCCTAAAAGTCCGAGACTGCAGACTATGGCTCCAATTTGACTGATTCCAATCATTGCAACAATAATGAAAACAGCTGGACTTCCGCCACGTCCCTCGATATTCTTGGGCTCGGGACTTACGAGTCTTGCAAATGCGATGTATCCAATTATTCCAAAGACACTCGCTACTAGCAGTGGAATATTAAAGCGACAATATCGATCAGAAAGGTAGCCAAATGCCGGAGCACAGAGAAGCGCAATCAGTTGGGAAATTCCCGTCAGTTCCGCGGAAAGGAGATACGCTGCTCGACATTCCTTTTTGAGTTCTGGCGAAGGGTCATTAGGTGACCCTTGACAGAATCCACTACGGATGAAGTAGGCGTTTATGTATAGTGGGATAAAGAGTGAGATGCCCACCGAGGAGGCTCGGGCAACGAATCCTCCAAGGTAGCCCAGTCCAATATGGGCGTCTTTGAAGCCCAGGACAGTAGAGTCGAATAAGAGGCGCCAATACGGGAGAAATGGCTCTCGAGATACTCTAGTTTCTTGTTCATTTTCCTGTGTCGACACTGGATCGTAATCCCGCGATGGCGACTTTCCAAGCAGTAACCTCCAGCCTTTCCCCTCTTCTCCTTGTAAACCCCGCAGTCCAAGGAAGCAAAGTACCGCTACAACCAAGGCCACAATCCCCACAACATAAAAGCTATGGGCAACGGCTTGTCCTTGAGTAATGCCATCGATATGCGAAAATCTGGCCGGCAATGGCAGAAAAACAGCCAAAGCTACGAGGGCCCCGCATCCAGTAAACACTCCCACCAGACCAGCCAAACGAGGAGGACTAGGTCCTGTTTTTGCTTCCGACTTTCTCTCGCCCCGAGTGTCTTCACCAGCCTGGTTCTGTCCACTAAATGTCGCAGGCGTGATGGTGAGGTCGGAACTCAAGGAATTCGAGATGCTGTGTCGCATGGGATTGCGTGGTACAAAATCTTCCGTATTTCCCTCATTCTCATGCGTCCGTTCATTCCCATTCCCATTCCCCGTCATCGAAGGTAGAATCGCAGTAACCATGGTAGCTCTAGAGTACATTAGCCAAGCTCGTCAACATACACAGCCAACAACCGAATGGATACTGATACTCACGTCGCAGCGCCACCCAAACTAAACAGGACTCTGGCCAGCAGAAGTTGGGGATAGACATTCCTCGCCTGCACAAAGATAAACAGCGCCAATCCAACAATTGTATATCCCAAAATGCAGACAATCCTCACACCCAATCGATCCGAGAGTATCCCCCATAGCGGACAGGCAAACAGCGCAACTAGCTCATCCACAAAGCCTAAGGTGCCGACCAAATCTCCAACTCCATCTTTGACTCCTATCAGATCGGTAATGACAAACGACACGCTGCTATTCAGGAACACGAGGAAGGATATGGAAAATAAGCAAACGGCTCCGAGGTACGCGCAAGCTTGGACGGTGGTGGTGGAGGAGGCGAACGGGAGGTATCGAGATACGAGAGACGAGGACATGTTGGAAGTCTCGTGTTGGAGGTTGGTGATGGCCTGAGGGCAGGAATAGGTATCAATTGACGTTGTTGATCATGCTTTGAAGGTGTAACCAAAGCTGTGTCTTCTTACTGGACGTCGTGCTGAGTGTTGACCCATGATGCTAAGCTGATGAGGTTGTGTCCGCCCGCAAAACGCGGCCATACCGGTAGAGTAAGTAACCGAGGTCCGTCCTGGAAGGAGCTTGGGCTTTCTGAATGTCTCTGCCAAATATCATATGTAATATATATAAAGAACTTTCTGAATATTTCATTGTACTAAATAAGGTTTTATATATATTACTTTATTTCTATAGAAGAAAAGCGAAATTATTGGTAACACCGGGGGTTATTAGAAATCTGTACGTAGCCCTAGATATTAGCCGAAAATATACTAAAAACGCTCTACTTTACTAAATTATAATAAATTAAAGAATAATCTATATATTCTATAATCAAAGACTTATTATAAGATAGATAATAGCTCTAACTTATACTATTTAGAATTCTAATAAAAGAGTAACCTCTTTTATATTATAAATATTGTGACCGTGTGGAGTGAACCACTGCTTGCTGTGATGAATACTGAGTCAAACCGGAAACTGCTATATTGAACGAACAACTAAGTGAGAGAAGAAGAGAGTTCCAGAGGAACGAGAGCCTAAATACAGCAGTCCAGTAGCACGCACGGGCCATGCTACACGTGATCCGCCCCCAGTTTCTCCAACTCCGTAACAAATATAGTAGATTTACTAGAGGTTTTACTAGAAGAAAACTTTTTATTAGAATATTACTTAGAATATTATATTTTAAAGGAAGTTTTCACGTATACGATTTATTTGTATACTATAAAGAACCTATATAGAAAGTATTATATACTCTTCTTGTGACGACACGTACGATATGTTGCTCAAGGAGCGTCCAAGGTGTAGGTTATGGAATCGTAGAACTGTCTATTCGAAGATTCTAAGCTAAGGAGAGAAGAGAAGGAAGGACAGAAGCTCAAGAGCCAGATGTAACGAATACTCAAACTGGCTAACTAAACTTGGCTGGGTGTTCGCTGGTTGGTATGCTATGATAAGAAGAAGACTATCGGGTTGTTCACTTGGAAGTGAACTCGTTACTTGTATCAAAGATGTCAAACTAATATGATAAGATTGATAACTAAGTTGAGCACGAAGCTCCTATCTAATGGCAGACGTGCCAGTATTATATAGAACCTTCGTTCTCGCGGATCAGTGCTCATCGCCCTGATCGATTCCGATTCCTCAGAGGTCGTCAGTCCGACCACCTCTGATGCCCATTAATCACGTGACAGTAACTAAAGGAAATCCTTGGATCGTCTAGCTAGCCTAGTCGATCCCTATTTGCTATAAGAGCTATGATAGTGCTTAACCTGTCAGGGCGCCGCCTGGTCTTCACTCATCACGTGCGTGCACATGATTCGTGACACCAGAGGCTCTTAAATACACGAGGTGGCGCCAAGGGCCATGCCTTAGCCGAGTCTCAGCCAGGGGCTCGTTTGACGCATGGTGGCCGCCGGGTTCCAGCCAGGGCTGGTCTGTAGCGTGGTGGCGTTGAGAACCGTCACACTTCTAGTATAAAGTTACTAAGTTATAAGGTTATAAAAATACTATTTTTAGTATTTTTTTTAACTAAATCTAAGACTATATAGAATTCTAATAACCTCTAATAGTAATAAATAGTTATCTTTTTATTTCTAAATTAATAAGAGTACTCGCTTTATAAGCTATATTCGTTTATTTATATTTATAGTAATATTTATAACTTATATTAAAAATATAATTTTTAGAAATACTAAAAAAGTCTAAATAGTTCTATTATTTTAATCTAAATATATATCTCTTTAAATATGATATAATAATAACGTATCTAAATAATGATATTAGTATTAGAAAATAATTATAATATACTAGGACTTAAAGTACTAACTTAATTAGTTTATATAATATTAGAATACTTTATACTAGAAATAATTAAGTAAATCTACCTTAAACTTCGAGAGTAATAAAGTGTAACGAATACTCAAACTGGCTAACTAAACTTGGCTGGGTGTTCGCTGGTTGGTATGCTATGATAAGAAGAAGACTATCGGGTTGTTCACTTGGAAGTGAACTCGTTACTTGTATCAAAGATGTCAAAC